>JAUDYJ010000006.1:75860542-76133042 GCA_030761175.1 Masticophis lateralis | reverse complement strand
CTAAAAACAAAGTAAAACACCAAATTTCAGATGCAGTACAGCAGAGTCAGCAATAAATTGGCTCAATTCCCAGAAATAGCTGAAGTTGTAGATCTGACAACTGCAGGCTCTGAAATATCCACAATGGAGTAACAGATAGTGAAGATTGCAGAATTAGCAGAGATGGCAAAATTGACTTGTCTCATTAGGGAAAGGACAATAACCTAATTTATTAGCCACTGGAAATCCCTTCTGGACTTTTTGCTGAAGAAAGAAAAAAAATGAACGTGATTTACTGTATGTGTTTGATGATTATAAGGGGTAGACTATGGAAAGAAGGAAATTATGATCTAAATTATGAGAGAGAGGGGGCAAAATGTCAATGTATCATAATGTTTTCTTTTTTCTTCTTCCTTTATTGTTTCTGTTTTCCTTCATTTCCATATTTTGTTTCTTATCTATTTACTATTTTTCTTTATTTATTCTCTAAAATTTACACTTTCAACAAATTAATAAATTACACACACAAATCACTTCTACTGCCAAAAGCAACTTGGAATGGAGGGACTTATGATGAGTATTCCCTATGGGGGAAAAATGTACTCTATAACTGAGCTACAGTTTTTCTTTTGCAATCTTAAAGGTAGGATCCAAATTATTAAGTAATTAAAACAAATCCATATATAATTGAAGTTCTGGGTGGGGGGGCAGAGAAGACTGGCAGAGAAGACTGGTTTAAACAATTGTAGTATTATTACTGTTACAGTAATATTTGGTTTCCAAGTCAGCTGTATTCTGAAGAAAAGCAATAGCAATTTTTGGGGGGCCAATAATCTAACAAGGTAAATCAGTTACTCTTGAACATGCTACAAAAAGGGACACAGTGACTCAGTGGCTAAGACGCTGAGCTTGTCAATTGAAAGGTCGGCAGTTCAGCGGTTCAAATCTTTAGTGCTGTGTAACGGGGTGAGCTCCCATTACTTGTCACAGCTTCTGCCAACCTAGCAGTTCAAAAGCACATAAAAAATGCAAGTAGAAAAATAGGGGCCACCTTTGGTGGGAAGGTAACAGCATTCCGTGTGCCTTTGGTGTTTAGTCATGCCGGCCACATGACCACAGAGAGGTCTTCAGACAGTGCCCGCTCTTCGGCTTTGAAACGGAGATGAGCACCAACTAGAGTTGAGAACGACTAGCACATATGTGCGAGGGGAACCTTTACCTTTACCTTAATCTGAGAAGTTCTAGAAATCTAACAATGTGAATCTTGGTCACTGTGGTCAATATATGTTTTTAAATTAAATGTTGATTTGTGGAATTAAAATTTGATTTGTGGTAGAGTCATGATGGAGTGGAGAGCTGACAAGGAAAAATATAAGGTATAAGGACTTGCCTCTCCTCTCACTTCAAGAAAGCAGGACTCTTGAATCAGGCCTTATTTCCAAAGGAAACTTTTACTGAGAGAAAGCAATAGCAAGGCAGGATCTGAAGTTCCCTCTCAGAAACATTAGGCTAAATTGCATAATTGCATAAAACCCCTCCCCTATGTCCAGTCTGAGGAAAGCAAGTCCATTGGTGCAAAGTTGTTGTGAGTACTCCAAGCTGAGAAAGTGATAAGAAGCTGTTCTCAGGAACTGCTCTACCCGTTCCTTCAGAGCTGAAACAAAACAGATGAGGAGCATCTAGGGCTGTTGACCTAATCTTGTGTAGCTTCTTCTCTGGTAATGTTGTACTACAAACTAGAGCATACAAAACATTTGCTAGACCAATTCTTGAATACAACTCATCTGTCTGGAACCCGCACTGCATATCGGACATAAATACAATTGAGAGAGTCCAGAGATATTTTATGAAAAGAGTCTTCCATTCCTCTAACCACAATAAAATGCCTTATGCCACCAGACTTCAAATTTTGGGCTTAGACAACTTAGAACTACGCCTACTTCAGTCTGACCTAAGCATAGTACATAAAATTATCTGCCACAATCTACTTCCTGTCAATGACTACTTCAGCTTCAACCACAACAATACAAAAGCAAATAATAGATACAAACTCAAGGTAAACCATTCCAAATTCGATTGCAGAAAATATGACTTCAGTAATAGAGTGGTCAATGCCTGGAATACACTACCTGACTCTGTAGTTTCTTCCCCAAACCCCCAAAACTTTAACCTTAAACTGTCTACTGTTGACCTCACCCCATTCCTAAGAGATCTGTAAGGGGCGTGCATAAGTGCATCAGCATGCCTACGGTCCCTGTCCTAATATTCCTTTTTACTTACTCTTTTCATGTATTCAAATTATGTTTATACTTTTATCTGTTATCTTATATATGCTTGACAAAATAAATAAACTTATGAGAATGGCAGCATTCTGAAAGGGATCTAAGGCAGGAGTCTTCAACCTTGGCAATTTTAAGACTTGTGGACTTCAACTCCCAGAGTTCCTCAGCCAGCAAAGCAAAGCTGTCTGAGGAATTCTAGGAGTTGAAATCCACAAGTCTAAAAGTTGCCAAGGTTGGAGACCCCCTGATCTAAGGGACCTGACGTAAGGACAGTTTGTGCAAAAGAATGCATTCTCCAAAATTATTTTCTCTTCTCAAATAAAGACATGCTCCAAGATTAGCTCTGCTAATGAGAAGAATTTACATTACGTGTACAATGATGGAATTCCCATACCCAGAAAAAAAACACTAAACAGTCTTTTTCACCCATTTCCTTTATCATTGGCTAAATATTAGCAAACTAAGATTAAAACTAGCCAACCAGAGTTGCATGACAGCGAGATGGGTAGTGAATAAATTTACTAAACAAATAAATGAAGTAAGTGGATATTCAAGGAGAGACAAACCTTTTACTTTAATGAATCCAATTTCAAAGTATTCCATGCTGCCAATAATTACAAGTTTTCAATAAGGTTATAGTTTTAATAAAATTTGGTTCAACCTTTCCTGAATGTTGCTTACCTTAATCGAAAAGTGGTGCACAGTTCCACAGACATATCACATCCATTTTTTTTGTTCTATTCTCAAAATGCCAAAATGCAATATGTTTCATTGTTAAAATATAGTAATCCAAAATGACCTTTAATATTTAATGCTTGCAGTGTTTGCTCTAGCTCTTGAGACACACACCAATAACATTGGTGCATAAGGCAATAAACAAAAGCACAACCACTTTAGAATATTACAAAACGTTGTGTGTTTAATACCCTATTGATCCATTTCTCACAGAGACAATCAAAGCAAATAGTAGGAGCCAGAAGTGTCACTTCAATTTTACATCATCATTTGTATACATACGCATAGGCCTTCACATAACATACATATACACAAACACACACTTGAAGCATTGTGTAAATATGCTGCCTCCTTTCCTTCCTTCTATGGTAATAGAAATACCAGCCAGATTATTCCATGAAACATTTCTTTCTGCTCTCCAGGGGATGGTAGAGGACAGGAAGGCCTGGAGGAATGTTGTCCATGGGGCTGTGATGGGTCAGACACGACTTCACAACTAACAACAACATTCCCACTATCATGCCAGAGCGGAAGAAGCTTCTTGGATGAGACACAAAACATTTTCGAAAGAAAAAACAAGACAGCCCAGTTACCTCCTGAAAATATACCTTTGGGAAAAGCAACTGAAATATTTTTGAAGTCCAGAACATCCAGATAACATTCAAAAGTGACTCACTAATGCACTGAACTATAAAAAGGAGGTGGAGATACAGCACAACTAATCCTATAAGATTCTGCTATCACAACCAATCTTGATTAAAAAAAAATAGTTTGTGCTTCCTGTGGAGTTGATTTCCTGGTCAGATCCATCTAGTGAAGCTGATATCCAGACAGTAATTTCTTAAGATGGCCAGTTTCATCAAAGGAGACAAGCTACTGAGTGGAAGAAGTCCAAGTAATCAGTTGTTGGGAAGAAAAACCAGAGACATCCTCGGACTCTTTACTCCACAGCTTTGGCCATGTGTGCAATGTCACTATGACATAGAAAATGGGAGGGGCTTGTGTCACAATGTTGCAGTGCTGCTTTTATCACTTTTGAAAAAGCACCCCCCCCCCCAAGGAATCAAGACTGACTTGGAGACATGCACACATACCAAGTTTATATTAAATTGATAGCTTGAGACGAGACCCAGCGGAATAGCGAAATGCTGGTTTAATTTAGTGATTTGTTATAATGTGTGTGAACTCTGAATTTATATACACATAAAAGGCATTGAAATATGCTGTCCATGAATGTGCAGAATTCAGATTAGATCCAAGATATGCTAGTGTTGCCTATATGACTTCATCACATTTTCTACAAGTCTATTACTTCTATGATTTTTTACAAATATAGGAGAAACTATATAATTGTCCACTTGAAAGTTTCCCTGACTTTGACTAATGAATCTAACACAAATACTGCATAATTTTATCTAATTCATAGCATTTTTAAAGGAAACTATAGCTGAATACCCGTGCTCCACTATGAAACTATGTGATCAGACTTAATAAATTGACACTTACATCTTGAAAATTAATGAGTAGTTACAATCGGCTTCTCCTCTCCCCTTCTCTCCCTCAGCCCTGCCCTACAGAAGCCTATCCTATCCCCTTCTCTCCCTCAGCCTTGCCCCACAGATGCCTCCCCTATCCTATCCCCTGCTTGCTGCTGTGAAAGTAAAACTGAAACTCCTCCCTTCTGCTTGTGTTTTGCATTTGGAACAGATTTGTTTTCAGGTGGGGAGGGGGAGTGGAACTCCTTATCATCAGAATGTGGAACAGATTTGATTTCAGGTGGGGAGTGGGAGTAGAACTCCTTAGCATCAGAAGGTTGTTTGGAAAGTGAAACAGTATTTGCTGTGTGAGCAAGAAGGAGACAGGAAGGAGGCTGGCCGTGGCTTAGCTCAACTGTTCTGTATTAAAACTGCTTGCTGCTGTGAAAGTAACACTGAAAGTGAAACTCCTTTCCTCTGCTTGTGTTTTGCATTTGGAACAGATTTCAGGTGGGGAAGGGGAGTAGAACTCCTTAGCATCAGAGAGTGTTAATCATAATATAGGAAATATTAATGCTCTGATGGTCATTTCAAAAAATCCTCTCTTAGTGAGCACCTAGAAGCCAAGAGGAACTTATATTGCAAATTTCAAGTCGCCATTATATACATTCCCCCGTCTTATACATGTAATATAGTTTATTTTTGTACTTTTCACAAGAATTATTTTTGGGTACACAATCTTTTATCCCAAACAAATTGCTTGTATGAAATGTTTTGCTATGAATGTGTGGCACTGCTAGATTCTGTGAATTATTGCTACACGTGTCACTGCAAAGTGTGAATTGGTGGAACATATCATTTTCATTCTAAAAAATAAATCCATAGCAAATTTATTTTACAAATATAGCAGACATCCTAATAATGATAACCGTCTCATAGTATTGTATAACAGGAAGACAAACATCGGTAACCCATACTGGCCAGAATTCAGTATCAGCTCTGAATGAAAGAAGGAACATCAATCCAAAGAATGATTCATAAATTCTTCCATTTCTTCAGTTTCTAAAGGTCACTTGAAATAACCTGAAAAATCAGTAGCATTTTAAATTGGATCCGCTATTGATGTATTCACGCTTTTCATGCCTGTGGTTTGTACTGTATATTTTACTTTCAAAAAATATTTACAATTTTAATAATGATGGTATTATATTTTTTATAAAGATTGTATTTATAAAAGTGTTGTTTTCCCTTGATTCTTGTAGGTTGCCCAGAGTCCCTTTTTCTAATCTGGGAAGCAATGCATATTTAAACAAACAAACAAATAAACAAACAAACACTTTCCTTAGAAGGCCAGGTGTTCCTCTATACATTTTACAGGTACATATACCAAGGAGTGCTCCCAGAAGCTGTTCCTCTGCTTATTCAAGACAATATTTATTTCACTGATTGCCGTGAGTGCTAATTATATGGAAGAACAGAATGACAATGATTTTAAGGAAAGTTGACTGGGCACAGGGGGATGGTGTAGGTAGATTTGGATCCCTGTGGGTCTTCTCCGTTTATTAAACAGATGGTAAAAGTGCTGTCGAAAATGGCACAGTGATCAAGAGCAGAAGGGAACAGTGGGATCCACTCCCACTTTACAATAATGCCTGCAATTCATTCTTGCAGAGACTCGCTTGCAAGGTGAGTAACCTGCATGTTGGAAGTTTGATTTATCTGGCATTCCCAGTCAATGATTGTGAAAAGAATTCATTATTGTCTGAAGCTAAGAAAGCTGGTGGCAGTTGAAATCTAACCAACAAATGAGAAATTGAAACGAAAACAATTGCAGAGAGGAAGTAGAACATAGAGCGTAAAATATCATGGTTGGAAAGGACTTTCAAGGTCTTCTGGTCCAACATCTTTCTTGAACAGGAAACTGTATAACATTCCAGACAGATGGTCACCCAATCTCTGCCTGAAAACTTCCAGTAATGGAGCACCCACAACTTCTGGAGACAAGCTGTTACACTCATTAATTCTTCTCACTCTCAGGAAATTTCTTCTTAATTCTAGAATGGATCTCTCTTTAATGATCTTCCACCCATTACTTCTTGTCTTGCTCTCAGGTACTTCGGAGAAAAAGTCAAGCCCTCAACTGGGGGTTATCCTGTCACTCCCTTATCCTTCTCTTCAACAAGCTAGACGTGTCTAGTTCCCTCAGCTGTTCATCATATAGCGTGGACTCCAGTTCCTTAGTCATATTTGTTGCTCTACTCTGCACTCTTTCAAGGGCCTCAGCATCTTTTCTGTATCATGGCCACCAAAACTGAGTGCAATATACCACTAGTGCAGTGCAGTACAGAGTGGTACTATCACTGCTTGTGATTTCTCTCTGTTGATGAATCCTAGGATGGCATTGGCTTTTTTGGCAGCTGCAGCACACTGCTGGCTCATACTTAAGTGGTGATCCACTAAGAAGCTAGATTCCTCTCATAGTTATTACAGCTGAGCCAAGTACTGCCTATTCTATATCTGTGCATTTGATTTTCCCTGCCTGGGTGAAGGACCTTACTTTTCTCTCCACTGAACTGCATCTTATTGAATAGGTCTCAGAAGTCAAGTCTGTAAAGATCCTTCTGTATCTTAAGTTTATACTCCAAAGCATTGGCAATTCCCTCCAGCTTGGTATTGTCTGCAAATTTGATGAGTTCTCCTTCTATTCCTTTGTCTAAATCATTTATTAAGATGTTCTGGAACAGTACTGGACCTCACAGAGCTTTGAGTTACCCCACTGTATGATCCCCCCATGTAATTAAGATCTACATATTGAGTGCAGTTGGTAATGTTGCTGTGAATCACACATTTTTCTATCTTACCAAGAAGTAGCAAATCTTCTGTAGAAGTTAGCACCCACTGCTCTCCTAGAAAAATGAAATACTTTAGGAAATATTAAAAGGGCAGAATATTTCCCCTAAAAGGGAGACAGAAACTCACCCCCCCCTTGTCAATGGGCCATTAAGTCCTGAACCAGCTCATCTGCAACACAAAAGATATGGCCTCCAGGACATAATAAGGCCCATCTAGCAACAGAAACTCACCACATGGCACCTGGGAAGATTACATCAGCCAGCAAGGCTCAACCAAGCCTGGGAAACAGACAGCCTACAAAGTTAGCTAAAATTCCCGCCCCCTGGGAGTCTGGCCAGTTTGAATTTCTTACACAGGAACCGGAAGCTCTAGGGTGGGGCCCAGAGAGGGCATAAAACCAAAGGCACTCTCAGCATCTCTCCCCTTTTTTCTGCTCAGGAACACAAGCCATGTGATCCTGTTCATCAATAAATCTTCTTTCCAAGCAACTTCCATGAATCCAGTGTCTTTTTCCTCTCTTGGAATTGAAGGACATTTCTTCCAAAACTTCCTTAGCTGCCTCTAAGTTTGTTAAAGTCTAAGACAGTCATTAAAGACTTAGACTTTCCTAGTAGAAGCATAGACTTTTCCAGATGGTCCTACACAATACCTCCCATTTCACAGTTCTGTTCATGCTTACCCTTCTCTTGTGGCCATCAGACTGCTGTTGAACCAATGAGGTTTTGCTCATCACATCTCTATCTCGTCTACAAACAATATTTGACTACATTGAAAACAAGCCTTGAGAACAAGATTTTTCATGTGCAGTAAAATCAGGGTGTGCAGTATGACAATTTTCAAAGACAATGATTGTGAAAAGAGGTATTTAAGTGGAAGAGGAAAGGGGGTGGGGTGGGGTGGGTGACACACTTATTCTAGGTTCATTCATATTTTGACCAATCTGATGTCCTCACCAGATGTCTTTCTCCAAATGCCCTTATTACACGTTTAGGTATGGTACACAGCTACTCAACTACTGTACTTTCCATCATAATGCCCAATCTGTGTCAGCTATAGAAAACCACGTCAACAAATTAATGTGCCTCTCCTTTCTGTGCTAAACAGACCTTTGTCTTTCCCCAATCCTGTTATTTTTGTGTTTGTAAGCTATGTCTGTTTAAGTCGCTCTGTTTTGCCAATTTTGAAACTTTTGTTGTTTCTCGTGAGCTAAGAAGACTGGAGTAAAAATTCTCAGCGACGGAGGACAGAAAACCTATCAATGCAGCAGCACTGAAAGAATTTTAGAAAGCTATCTCTTAGAATCAAGGACAGCTCCTTGTGTTATATCTGTTGTGTTTTTTTCCTTATAGCCGTGATGGCGAAGCTATGGCACACAAGAAAGAAAGAGCCATCTTTCCAGGCACCCGAGCTGTTGCCCAGCTCATCTGCAGCTGCACATGTGCCGCAGCTGCTGTTGGGGCCTCCAGTGCACATGTGCGCAATTCAGGGGACCCAGCTGGTCTTTGGAGATATCCTGCGCATGCGCATGCATTTCCACATGCCCGCAAGAGTACTTGCACACAGCGTGTGGATGAGTACATGGTATTTATGCACATGCATTGTGCACAAAAACTGCATGCATGTGCAGATAGTGCGATTGTGTGTGCAGCGCATGGGGGCACACGTGAAAGCCGTGGGCATGAAGAGATGGTACAGTTGCACGCGTCGCGCACAGAGAGGAGCCACACATTAGCATGCATAGCACGGGCAAAGCGCACAAACCGCGTACCTGTTTGGCACTCATTGAGTAAAAGGTTCACCACCACTACCCTACAGCATGGAAATGATTTATCATTGTATTCTTCCAGGATGATTAGTTTAACTTCTTAATCTAGCCAACAAGTCTGAGATTTTTTTTCATCTATCTCCCATCCAAATACTGATAAGGTTTGATCCCACTTAGCAAGCTTAGTTAGGTAGTACCACTTGCTATGACACTGACAAGTGTGGAGGAACAACTTTACCTTAAATGTACCCATCCTAGCTGGGCAGCAGAAAAGCAATGAATGGTCTCCTCCTTACCAGTCAGAGGTGACTTCCATTCTCCAACCTTAAAACATGCTGAATTAAATATACTAAAACCTGACTAGGTGGCTCAGTGGTTAAGACACTGAGCTTGTTGATCAGAAAGGTCGGCAGTTTGGCGGTTTGAATCTCTAGTACAGGTCTCCTGTGTGATCAGGGGGTTGGTCTAGATGACCTCCAAGGTCCCTTCCAACTCTGTCACTGTTACTACAAGGCCTTCTTACAGTGGTGAAATCCAGGTTTTTTTTACTACCGGTTCTGTGGGCGTGGCTTGGTGGGCATGGTGTGGCTTGGTGGGCGTGGGTTGGTGGGCATGGCGGGGAAGGATACTACAAAACAAGGGTGAAATGTAAAATTTGTTACTATCAGTTCTGTGGGCATGGCTTGGTGGGAGAGGGGGGTAATGTGACTGAGCGTGACCAACTTTTTTTTTAAAACTTTTCAAAGCATTTTTTCTAATGCTTTGAAAAGCCTCTGCCGATCAGGCAACTCAGCTGGGATCGTCAGAGACTTTTCAAAGCATTCTTTTTACCACCTCTTTGGCCAAGAGGTTGCAGAAAAAAAATGCTTTGAAAAGCCTCTGATGATCCCAGCTGAGCTGCGCGATCATCAGAGGCTTTTTTTTTTTTTTTTTTACTTTTAAAAGCATTTTTTCACCGGAAGATGTTGTAGAAAAAATGCTTTTAAAAGTTTTTTTTAAAAAAGCCTCTGATGATCATGTGGCTCAGTTGGGCTTGGGGCGGGAAGGCGCAGGGATTTTTGCTACCGGTTCTCTGAACCACCCGCCACCATAGCTACCAGATCAGGTGATCCGGTCGGAACCGGAGCATTTCACCCCGCTACAAAATCTCCATTCCCTCCCCACTCCAGGGGAAGGATACTACAAAATTTCCATTCCCATCCACTCTGGGGCCAACCAGAGGTGGTATTTGCCAGTTCTCCGAACTACTCAAAATTTCCGTTACCAGTTCTCCAGAACCTGTCAGAACCTGCTGGATTTCACCCCTGCGTTCTTATATGTAAAAATAGCATCAAGACTATCTTCATGATAGTACATCCTGGCCGTTTATTTGCATTTTTATGTGCATTCAGAATAATTAGAATGGTAGATATATCATATCAGGAATTTCGCTGACCTACTGATATGAAAGCAGCAAGGAGTCATGGATACAACAGGGAGGGTTAGAATTCAGTAACAGGAAGATTGGGTTCCTGTTCAACTCCTTCTCTAAGCCCAACATTCTCTGATGCCTTTCTCCTTTTGCCAGCTGAGCAAAGCCTTTGAATTTTGGAAACTTGTCTTGTTTGTTTCATAATGGCCAAATTAAATGTAACGTGAATCACATCGATTCAATTAATAGCTCCATTTTTGCTATGCAAATAGTAGCTTTGGGAAAGCCAAAACAATCTTGGGATTGAGCCCTTCTGGAAGACAATTTCTCCTTCTCTATCAGAGTTCCATCATTTTTTTAAAAAAAACATTTTTTAAAATGTTTGTGAAGTCACTATTTGCATCTCAAAGAAGTCCCAATGCTGTAAGTGGAAGATTGCCTTCATATTTCAAATAGCAACACTGGAAAAGGGGATTTTTATTTAGTCCATGGCATGGGTAGAAAAAAACCTCAGCTCTTCCTTCTTCAAGGCACAAATTCAGTCCAAGCTTCTCCTTAGCTAAAACACTCATATTTAATTGCATCTGTGTAATTATTGTCACTTTTAGTTTAGCCCACAGGAGCACTTTAAAGAAAAGTGATACAGCATATATTTAAAAACAAATAAAGATGCAAAGCAAGCATTTCCTGCATGGGTTTAGTTATCTGGAAATAAAACTCACTCTCTCTCTCTCTCTCTCTCTCTCTCTCTCTCTCTCTCTCTCTCTCTTATTTCCTAAGCCATGTTTTGGTTGTTACTGGTTTATAAAAGTAATTTCTCTTCCAGGTGGTATCAGAGTTTGTTGCAAAATGAAATCCAGAAAGCACAGACATGCAGACTGATGTAGCAGGATTCATTAACTTCTTTATATACATATAACACATGAAGATAAATGTACAATACCAATAGTGGCTCTTCAATTTCCGATCAGTTCAGAGAGGCGGATTCAAAGTTCAAACTTGTTTGCATCTTCAAAGCTCAGAGCTTAATAGCTAAACCACGCCCAGACTTCTTGCTTAAATTTTTGTTTCTAAACAGCTCTCATTGGCTGACCCAGTTGCTATGCCTATTCATTGGCTGACCTTGTTACCATGCCTTCCTAGTCAGGAATAGTCTGACAGGTGGCATGTAAACACCATATACCATTTGCCTAGGAATTCATGCTAGAAAGAAAAATGAAAGGTGGAAATAAAATTAAGGAAACAATTAAATGGATCACTGAATCCCTGGTCAAGTATAGACTATATTTCAAAGTCACAGTATTAGGCTTCTTGAGATTCTAAAACCTGAACTCTATATTCAGAACTTAACTGAGCTTAAATTTGTTCTCAGAAAGCAAAATGAGTGGAAAAAATAGTTTACCGTATTCTAAGCACTACCATCTGTTTAGTTTCATGAATGGGATATTATCATAGATGTCAGCAAATTAGCAGATGTACTTAACACTAGATAAGTATCTCTATTGTCAGAAAGAATTACTTGCTAACAGACAGATTCAGCAACAGTGAGGATAATTTAGCCGGTGGGTACCTAGAATAAAAGTCTATCAACTGAAAGGTTGTTGAAGTCTTTCTCTTTCAGCACTTCATACAGATAATTATGGAAATAATGGTTTTAATATAATACTGTAATATGGTTGAAATGTTCCTTTTCATGGTAGCTACATATTTGGGACTGTTCATATGTAGAACATTTTTAAAAAAATCATTACATTGATATTCTGATTTGCCTCCAAAATATTAAGGCAATTTCTTAGTTGTATCCCTTTACTTTTCATCTACCCAATCCTCCTTCATGTGTAATAAGGTAAGTGCCTTGTGTCTACATAATCCAAAAAGTCTGATTGTAGATTGTGTCCCATGTTTCTCCCATCATATTTCAGGACTGATTTTTATACCAGTGACTTTCAATTATGCACAGTAAATCCTCCTGGGCATTCAGTGTGATTCCACCCATAGTGTACCAGATTCTGATTGAATATAATCAAGCTGTATATCTTGTCTTGACTACGAAGCTCACTAGTGGCCTTGGACCAGCCAGTAGCCCTACAACCTGCTCTGAGAATAAAATAATGTTATAAAGATTATAACTGAGATCCTGGCACCTGACCCTCTCAATTCTTGGCAAATAGACAGGGAAGAAATAGAGGTAGTGACAGATTTTATTTTCCTGGGCTCCAAGATCACCGCAGATTGAGACTGCAGCCAAGAAATTAAAAGGCGTTTGTTCCTAGGGAGGAAAGTTATGGCAAAGTTAGACAGCATACTAAAAAGCAGAGATATCACCCTGCCAGCAAAAGTGTGTATAGTCAAGGCTATGGTTTTCCCAGTTGCAATGTATGGTTGTGAAAGTTGGACCATAAGAAACGCTGAGCGCCAAAGAATTGAGGCCTTGGAACAATGGTGCTGGAGAAGACTCCTGCAAGTCACTTAGACTGCAAGGCAATCAAACCTGTCAGTCCTAGAGGAGACCAACCCTGACTGCTCATTAGAAGGCCAGATCCTGAAGATGAAACTGAAATACTTTGGCCACCTAATGAGAAGGAAGGACTCACTGGAGAAGAACTTAATGTTGGGAAAGAGGGCAAAAGAAGAACGGAACAACAGAGAACCAGATGACTGGATGGAGTCACTGAAGCAGTAGGCATCAGCTTAAATGGACTCCAGAGGATGGTAGAGGACAGGAAGGCCTGGAGGAAAGTTGTCCATGGGGTCATGACAAAATAGTGCAAGAATTTTAGAAGAGAATATTCATAGCTCAGGATTCAGCTGTGGGGTTCTTGGTGCTCTCTGAACTTCTTGCAAACATTTCATTACCAAACTAGGTAACATTATCATTGCTAGAAGGGAGTGTGGTTTGCTTCCCCTGCCAGTGTTGATCGAGTGGTCATGATGGTTCCTTTATTAAAGGTAAAAGTTCCCCTCGCACATATGTGCTAGTCGTTCCTGACTCTAGGGGGCAGTGCTCAGTGTTTCAAAACCGAAGAGTCAGCACTGTCAAAAGACGTCTCCGTGGTCATGGGGCCAGCATGATTAAATGCCAAAGGCACATGGAACACTGTTATCTTCCCACCAAAGGTGGTCCCTATTTTTCTACTTGCGTTTTTTACATGCTTTCGAACTGCTAGGTTGGCAGAAGCTGGGACAAGTAACAGGAGCTCACCCCGTTACGCGACACTAGGGATTCAAACTGCTGAACTGCGAACCTTTCAATTGACAAGCTCAGTGTCTTAGCCATTGAGCCGCCATGTCCCTCTTTATTATCCTCCTTTATTAGGCTTTAATACTTCACTTTTGTAACACTTCACTTGTTTGTCTGCATTGGTAATTCTTTGATTGGTATACTGATTACTTCTTTATTATTGGTCTAGTGTTAACCTTGGTGTTAATCTCTGCTCATCTGGGTGTTGATTGCTGGTGAGGAAGTCTTTTGGTCTTTTTGTTTCCTTTGTTGGCTTTTTGATTTTCTCTTTGAAATGGTATATAAATATTATTTATCTCTGTAGGCTTCTTTATGGCTGATTTGTCTGAATGTATGTGTTTTTTTTTAAAAAAAATCTTTGCTGAATTTTCTTTATCTTTGCTCAAAGTGGAAACTACTGCCACTCAACTTTTCTTGGTAGCTTCTTCATAATTACAGACCCTCACACATATGCATGTTTTCCTGACTACTGTTGTGGCCCATCAGCAGATTGTAGCTGATTCTGACAGCGAGGAGGCTGGTGTGGTGTTGCACCAGCAGCTTGTGCACCTGGCACCCGAGTCAGACAATGAGGAGGCTGGAGAAGATGTGGTGCCAGAGGCAGGGATTCAGCCAGGGCCTTCAGAACCTCCAGAAGCTCCTTTAAGTGAAGAGGACGAAGAGGAGGAGCCTCTTTTCGATGCACAGGCGCACAAAGCTGCCAAAAGGGAGGAGTGGCTCCTCAGGAGGAGGTTTCCTCGAGAGTAAGGCTTGGGTCTAATTGGCCATTCCCTTAGTTTATTTAAGGAGGAACGCCAACTGAAGCAATTTGTAGGGAACAACTTTAGGTCATTCTCCTTCACATCTGAATCTCTGCAAATTGCTTCTGGGCTTTCTGCCAACCTTAGTAAGATTGTGATTACTTTATCTTTGTTTTCTTGTAGGCTGTTAAGGAAGTTTGTTAACAGCCTTTGTTTGAAAAAGACCAAGTTATTTTAGTAAATTTAAGTTTTGTACATACTTTGTGCTGTGTTCTTGTGTGCGCTGTGTTCCGTAGCTCGGGCAAAGCAACTACACATTCTGAGATACCTGAAAAAGAAGTTGTACAGGCAAACTTGCCTAAACTGGAACGAGATCCAGCTATTGGCATTCAAAGCCAACCACAACAGATGTTTCTTCTCAATGTGGTTCTTCATTTGGAAAAAGAGTGACAGCTGCATTTCCTCATTTTCTTTTATCTCAGCTATGAGTGTTGCTGAAAGGTTACCAAACAGAATCCCTCTCTGTTTTGTAAGGCGACTATCGCCAGCCATCAGCATTACACACATACGTACGCACACACAAATTCTCAGGACACAATCTAGCTGATGATTAAGATTACTGCACTGAGCTGTGATAAAAGCCAGTGGACCAGCACCGCTCTAGAGCTTGCTGGATAGACAAACGCAGCTTTGTCTCAGTGATGAATTTGGCCCAGCGTTTCTGATTGTTATTTGCTTAAATGTTTACTGACTGCTCTGGCATACAAATGGTCCCACTAGAAAACAGGTTGGACACCAGCTGCGTTTTGCATGTATTTTCAAAGACAGAAGAACAGACCTTGTCCAAAATGTTTGGCAGCTGCACTACGACAGGCATTGTGATTTAACAGAGCAACATTTTATCATATACATTTGATTTTCTTCATTATTATTTTTTTAAAAAGAAGAAAAAACTTCTCCCCTGCTGTAATTACACTGCGCTAATAATGCATTCGCTCTTCTGCAGCAATTACAAACGAAGAAATACCTGAGTGCATATTTCATTTCTTGCTGTTGGTAACAACAGATGTGATTATTAAACACCCTCCACATGAAATATCCACAAGGTGCTTCGAAATGCACTGCCGGTAATTTTAATTTAAAGTATTGTCAGATGATGAGGAATTGTGTTTTAGTTCAAATGAAATTCTGGAATAACCAATGCCCAAATCAACACTTCATTCCTGGCATTAGGATTTATTATAGAACAGTGAGATTCAAAGCCTTTCATATATTCAGCCACAAAATATTTTTTAAGGCATTTTAATTTATCAGGCAGCCTTCACCAATTGCACTGAAACAAATGCCTACAATTTACGCTGATTATTAGAAAAACCACCCTTGAGAGTTTGTATTTATTTGTCTTTCACATCGTTAGATTTCTAGAAGTGTGATTGGCTTTCAAAATGAGACATATCCACAACCAATTCATAAAAGAGGATTAATGGATACTAAGTCTACCGGCATTTATATGAGAACCTCTTGTGCAGAGGCAAGCTGCTGCTATAGACAATATTAAATGTTGGGCATAAGAGTGGGAAATAGTGTAGTCTTCATGTCCAGCTTGTGGCATTTCCTTAGCCACTGGGGAAAAATACGTTGCATAATTAATATTATTTTACCAACTGCAATCACAGACCCCCTTTAGAATGCAGTTTAGGCCAGTGGTATTAAAAGCCTATTATGGTTATTTTTAAGACAGCAGGAAAAATACATGTCCATAGGGCAGAGGTACAGAAAGAGGCATACTTGAAATGTTGGCATCTCTGTAACAGTAGTGGAATTCAAATCCCGGTGCTACCGGTTCGCTATTGGGAGCATGCAGCACTTCTGCACATGTGCAGAAGGTTCTGTGCATTCCCAGAGCGTTTTTGATGAAGTCTGGGCAGGTGGGTGGAACCTCCCACCGCTGCTACCGATTTGCCCAAATCGGGGTGAACCGGTAGCAACCCACCACTGCTCTGTAACCTCTGGAAGGCAAAAGGTACCAGCCAGGGGTGGGTTCTACTTACCTTTATTACTGGTTCGCAATGGGATTGTGCATGCGCAGATCACCAGTGACGACATCCGGGACATCTTGCAAACCACTCTGAACCGGGGGCAACCCACTACTGGTGCCAGCCTCTAGTCTAGGAATTGACTATCTATTATCACCAATAGATGTGATCCGGCAAGATTTTAAGAACTTCCCCTCTCTTGTAAAGTCAGCAAAATAATGAAAGTTTTTTTTTTCCTAAACAGGAAAAAATATCATCCAGAAGGAGAAAAGAATTGCCAAAACCTGAAGGTGACAGCATCACATTTCAATAGTTTCATTGGCATTCTTTTCATCCCACACCTACTACTAAAAACCCATTTCTTTTATTATTCATTTCATTTGTAGTCACAAGAAAAGATCCATCAGGGACAGTATAAAATCTATTATTACCTTCTGTCCTAAAATGCCGTCAGCTGAAGATAACATTGCAAAATTTGTTTTTTCTAAGCCAAAATGGCCTGTTTTGTGCTCTAATAATTATGCAACCCAAGACATTATATATCTCAGCTTTATAGCAGCCCTTTTAAAATACAGAAGCTTGAGGCTTTCCCTAACCCTAATATGATGAATGACTTTAAAATGTAAGTTGCCTGCATTTATGTTATTGTGCAATAGTTTTCATTCTGGATTAAGTACAATGCATACAATAGAAGCTTCAAGAATTCATCTTTAATGACTGTTCATTAAATATACTCTTCCAAATGTACTATTTAGAAGAATAACAACTGGCTCTGCTTAGGTGAGTATCAGTATTTCATTTAAAGTAAGCATATTCTATAATCTATGCATCCCATTCAATAAATTTGAATGAAGGGTCATATTTCCTGGTCTTCCCGTTAACACTCACACACATTCACATGCATTCACACACATTCACGCACACACACACGAGCTATTGAAAGAGACCACCTGTCATAATTCAAAGGCTACATTCAATACTCCAGAAATATGCAAACATCTGGATCATTACAGGATGACAGAATAAATAACCGAATAACCGAATTGGAAGATACCTTCTGGTCAAACTCCCTGCTCAGCCAGGAGACCCTATACCTGTGATGGCTAACCTTTTCCGGACCGAGTGCCCAAAACTCACATGTGCACTTGCAAATGCGGGCATGCGGGCACAAACCCCAAAAATGCAATGTGCACACCCACACCCACATGCCCCCTAGCCCCCTGTGCATGCCCCCCCATGCATGTTCATGTGGCCCCCACGTATGCGCACACAGCCCCAACACAGGTGCATGCAGCCCTCAAGCATGTGCCCCACCTCCTGTGCACCAGAGACCCGAAGACCAGCTGGCTGGTGGGAGGCACGCATACATGCGTGGCAGAGTTGAATTGGGGTGATGGCTCGCATGCCCACAGGGAGGGCGCTGCGTGCCACCTCTGGCATGCATGCTATAGGTTCGCCATCATGGCCCTATACTATTTCAGATAAATGGCTGTCCAGTCTCTTCTTAAAAGCCTCCAGTGATGGAGCAACCACAACATCAGAAGGCAAGACATTGCACCGTTTAATTGTTTTTACTGTTGGGAAATTTCTCCTTTATTCTAGGTTACTTCTCTCCTTGATTAGTTTCCATCCATTGTTTCTTTTCTTGCGTTTTGGTGCTTTGACCCTGTTCTTCTTTGTCGTGGTCCCTCAACTATTAGCACATTGCTATCATATTACCCCCTAATCCTTCTTTTCACTAGATTAGACATACCCAATTCCTACAACTGTTCTTCATATGTTTTAGCCTTCAGGCCCCTAAAAATCTTCGTGCTCTGCTCTTTCCAAAGTCTCAACATCTTTTAATATTGTGGTGACCAAAAGTTTCATCTAATCTGTATTTGTACACTTGATTTTTCTTGCCTAAGTATTGAACCTTACTTTTCTCTCCATTGAATTTTATTTTGTTAGATAAGTGTTCGAGTCTGTTGAAATCCATCTGCGTCTTAAGCCTATCTTCTGGAATGTTGGCTACTCTGCTAGCTTCTATATCCTCTGCACAGTTTGTCAGCCAGTTACAAATCCATCTGGTGGTGATGCTGTCTATCCCACATTTTATAGCTTACTAAGAAGTAGGTTGTAGTCTACTTTGTCAAATGCCTTACTGAAGTCCATACTATGTCCATAGCATTTTGGTGGTCCACTAATTTAGTTACTTTGTCAAACAATAAAATAAGATTTATATGGCATGATCTGTTTTTGACAAACCCATGTTGGCTTCTGCTTCTAAATGATCATAGATCTGCTGCTTGATTATCTTTTCTAGGATCTTTCAAGATACTGATATTAGGCTGATCGGTCTGCAGTTTCCTGGATCTGTTTCCCCCCACCCCCACCTCTTTTGAAGATGGGAACCACATCAGTTCTTTTTTAGTTTTCTGGTAATACTCTGGTGCTTTAAGAACTTTGGAATATATGATTCAATATTTCATTGTCACATCTGTATAGTTCCTTCAGAACTCTGAAATGTAATTCCTCAGGTCCTGGTGATTTGAAATCTACTAGATCAGACAGTTGTCAACAAAACATCAATGATTTTGGTATCATTTTGTAGCTGTCTAAAAGTCATCTGGATGTTTTCAACATAGATTTGGTAATTTGGAGTATCTAATCTGGAGCTAGGCTAGATTTCAGCTCATTCCAGATACTGCAACATGATCCAGAAAAATAAAGCTATGTTTTCTTTGGAAGAATTTTCTTTCTCTCATTAAGATATCAATATCTTAATATCAACACCCCAATGATGCCCTTGAAGTGATGTCCCGGTGCCTGGAGGCCGTACGGATCTGGATGGGGAGGAACAGACTCAGGCTCAACCCATCCAAGACTGAGTGGCTGTGGTTTCCAGTGTCCAGATATAGTCAGTTGGCGCCATCACTGACTATTGGCGGTGAGTCGTTGGCCCTCACGGATAGGGCTCACAACTTGGGTGTCCTCCTGGACTCACAGCTGTCTTTAGAACAGCATATGATGGCCGTGGCCGGGAGGACTTTTTATCAGGTCTGCCTGATTCGCCAGTTGCGTCCCTTTCTGGATCGGGACTCGTTACGCACGGTCACTCACACCCTTGTCACCTCATGCCTGGATTACTGTAATGCTCTCTACATGGGGCTCCCCTTGAAGAGCATCCGGAGGCTCCAACTGGTCCAGAATGTGGCCGCGTGGGTGGTGATGGGAGCGATGTGGTGCGCCCATGTGACTCCCCTCCTGCACAAGCTGCACTGGCTCCTGATGGTCTTCCGGGTGCGCTTCAAGGTCTTGGTTACCACCTTTAGAGTGCTTCATGGCTTAGGACCAGGTTACTTACAGGACTGCCTTCTGCCACCAATAGCCTCTCACCGACTGGTTCGCTCCCATAGAGAGGGGCTCCTCAGGGTGCCGTTGGCCAAACAATGTCGACTGGCAGCCCCCAGGGGGACAGCCTTCTCTGTGGGGGCACCTGCCATCTGGAATGAGCTCCCCCCAGAGATAAGGAGGCTTAAAGACTTACACACCTTCCGCCGTGCCCTAAAAACGTTTTTATTCCAACAGGCTGGTCTGGCCTAACTCTCCCCTTTTAAATCAGATTTTAAAATGTTTTTTATAATTGGATGTTTTAAATTTTCTTCTCTGAGCCCAAATTATTTAATTTATTTTAATAGTTTTAACTTTTATATATTATTGTATTTTATCTTGGCTGTTCACCGCCCTGAGTCCCTTCTGGGAGTAGGACGGTATATAAATTTGATAAATAAATAAATAAATATCTTTGTCGATGGTAATGGATACTATACCAATTCCATAGATCCATTTCTCTTGTCTGTTATATAATTAAGAAAACACTAGAGCTTAGCCACTGCAATAAAATACCTGGTTATTTATTTTTTCTTGAACAACCAACTATCTATAATTTATGCAATCTTTAGAAAGCACACAAATATGGGTGTCATTTTTAGTGTCCAGTTTTCTAGAAAGATCTGAAGCGGATTACTGTAATTATTTGCATAGGAAAAAAGGATTGGCTGATATTTCTCTGAGAAAGCTACATGTTGAACCTCTACTCCTAATTATGTCTTACAATTTCAGCAATAACCCAAACTAGATTTGCAACCTTAGTCTTACCTAGCTGTGACTTCTCCTAGGTATTTTGATATGGTGATGGCAGCAACCCACTGGTTCAAACATTTCAGTAATGCTTTCAAGCCAACACACATCCTTACATCCTCACAACAGTCTGACTGATATTCCTGACCTGCCCACACTTACTACCCTGTTTCCCTGAAAATAAGACCCAACCAGAAAATAAATCCTAGTATGATTTCTCACAATGCTTGTAATATCAGCCCTACCCCCAAAATAAGCCCCAGTTAAGACTGTCAGCCAGATGGGTGCATTTAGTACCGTATTTTCCCCAAAATAAAATCTAACCAGAAAATAAGCCCTAACACGTCTTTTGGAGCAAAAATTAATATAAGACCCGGTCTTATTTTTGGAGAAACACAGCATCTCTGATCAACCTTCTATGTTACCCATACAGTATGCAAGAGCCATATTCCTATGATTTGTTCACTCATCCCAAAGGTTGGGGTCTGGCCATGAGGCTGTCATGCATTGAAAAGAGACTTGTTGACCACTGATTTCAGTGATCAATGCCCCCCTTCATCCTTCCTCCCATCCCCACCAGAGCTTTTTATATCAACAAACAACAAGACATTAGTAATGGCGCTGTACTGTCACCTTTTACCATGGGTGAAATCAAAGCTTTTCAGAGAACTTTGAATTAGGGAAGGAGAGTCATATCCACCTACCATATCTTTCCTGAATAAAAATACATTCCAAAATTACTCATTTCTCCACACTCCTTCTCCCTGTCCCCCCCCCCCTCTCATACACACACTAAGCATACTTTCAACCATCTCCCAAGGCTAATCACATCATAACATTTCCCAATAGATAAAGCTAGACTGAAGTATGTAATTAAGTAATGTATACAAAATGCTCAACTTTGCATTTTTAATTCCAACAACTAGATTGGGATTTTCTAGTCCCAGATTCTTCTTATTGCTTTACTCTAGCATTTTGGGGGGAAATTCCCTAGACATGGCTTTTGCTGAACTTCTTTTTTAAGGTGATACGGTATTAGTTATACAGTGTATGAAGATTGGACCTTTGCCATATGCAGGAGGAGTTGCAGAATCTATTCTTCCTTCCTTCCTTCCTTCCTTCCTTCCTTCCTTCCTTCCTTCCCTCCCTCCCTCCCTCCCTCCCTCCCTCTCTCCCTCCCTCCTTTCCTCCCTTCCTTCCTTCCTTCCTTCCTTCCCTCCCTCCCTCCCTCCCTCCCTCCCTCCCTTCCTTCCTTCCTTCCTTCCTTCCTTCCTATAATGCCAGGCCAGAAGGACAAATGCTAATGTTAATGTGACTTTACAGCTTTGAACTTTCCCTCTTTTGGTATTTTTAACAACCAGTGAAAAGAATGGAGAAACCATAAGCATAATAATGAGAAAGAATGTATTGATTTAGATCCCCATCTTGGTGGATTTGCCTGGGACAACTGATACAAATAAAATGATTACAAGAGTGGTACTTATCATCCACTAAACTGGCTGTAAACAAATGTGCTTTAAAAACTGATGCAGTCAGTTATGAGCAAGCTTATGAATAAAATGAATGATTGAAAATCCAATCTAATCCAATTCAAGCACTTGTATAGCATTCTTCAGGGAAAGTCCCTGAAGAGGCAAGACCAAAAATAGAGAAACTGCCAGCAGAAAAAAATAATTATTTCAATCTAAACATAATAGTTTCAAACTCAAGCTGCCAGATATATAAGTCAGCTTTGGCATCTTAGAATTCTAGGATATTCATCCATAGAAAAGCTTATTAAAGTGGTAATCAAAAGCACAACTCCTTAGCAGAAAATCCCTCCCAAACCAATCTGAATTACTTCCTACTAAACTTGGCAAGGAATCTACAGGGCAATGTTTAAAGGCCCTATGTCCCCTTCTTTGAAAATAGCCAACTTATTTCTAAGTAAATATGCATAAGAATGAATTAAAGATCTTTAATGCAGGAAGGATAAATCTATCTGTATTCTTTTTGCCACATTCATAGTCTTTTTAAAGCTTTCGTTCATTTTATAGTGTTTCTCCATCCAAATGTTGCTAAAGTCTGCATGACAAATCAAATGTCTTTTCATCTGCATGTTTCTATGCATAAATATTTTAGAGAGTTTATACAGTGTCTTTCCTAAAACTACATGAATAGTTTTGGCAGCAATTTCTCCCAATGCATGCTTTTTAAAATGCAATTTTGTTTAAAGTATAAACACATATGTAATTTTTTTTGAGCAGGGAACTGTATTGTGGACTTTTATGAAGTATAAAAATAGACTAGTTTGTGGATTCTAGTTAATGCAAAATCTTTAGACAGTGAAAATTAATTTAATTGGATTTAATGTGATCAAAGCATATGTCTCCCTTTCCCCACTTAAAAGATAGAAGGGCATTGAGCTAATTGTATTGTGAAAGACTGAAGACCCAATTTTCAGTGGATCTATTAAGATGGCTTTCCCAAGTACAAAAATAAATGAGTTTCTATCAAACTTGGATCAAGGGGGGCAAGTAGATGTTTAGCAGCTGAGGAAATTTTCCTTCAACGTTGATTTGAAATCTTTCTTTTCCTTGAAATCATAGAAGTCTGGAAACAGGGTAGAAAATACCCCAGACCCGATGATTTCATATTCTTTCCCTCATCATTGTATATTGTCAAGTGAAAAATCATTGGATGACAAATAATGATAAGTAATCTTTAAAGTGCCAGGATACATTTGGCAATGCCTCGTCAAAATAATATCTCCCCATCTGGTCAGGTTGGAGGAAATTCAGTTGCTATCTCCTATACTCACAAGATTCATGAAATGCGGGTCTTCTCAGTGGCAGACAGTACTACAGACCATCTATAGGGGACTAAAAAGAAAATAGTAGCCACAGCTATCTGATTCATACCCTACCTTTTTTATATGGAGTTTCAATTGCATAATCTTTGCTCCCCTCTTGATTTTCTTTTTCAATTCCTCCTACTGCATAGACGACGCTCTAGAGCACTGCACACCAAAACAACTAAACACAAGAACAGTATTTTCCTGAACGTCATTACTCTACTAAACAAATAATCCTCTCAACACTGTCAATCTATTCACTAAGTCTGCATTACTATTACTATTAGGCTTTTCATCATTCCTATCACCCATCTCCTCCCACTTATGACTGCATGACTGTAACTTTGTTGCTTGTATCCTTACAATTTATATTGATATTGTTTCCTGATTGCTTATTTGTACCCTATGACTATCATTAAGTGTTGTACCTTATGATTCTTACCGAATGTATATTGTCTTTTTATGTACACTGAGAGCATATTCACCAAAGATAAATTCCTTGTGTGTCTAATCACACTTGGCCAGTAAAGAATTCTATTCGATTCTGTTCTGTTCTGTTCTGTTCTGTTCTGTTCTATTCTATTCTATTCTATTCTATTCTATTCTATTCTATTCTATTCTATTCTATTCTATTCTATTCTATTCTATTCTATTCTATTCTACTCTACTCTACTCTACTCTACTCTACTCTACTCTACTCTACTCTGATCTTCTCCAAGTAATATGAATGCCCCCTGTCCTATTGCAATTTCAAAAACTCTGAATTCCACCTTGCAGCTGGTTATCCTCTTCTGTTTCTTTTCAGATTTCTGAGCATTAGGGCTTTTTTTAAAGAGAGCTGGGCCTTTGGTTTATATGTCCAAAAGAAGATGTAATTTGAACCTGGCCATTTGTGCTCAAGTGAGAATAAATAAAGAGTTGGTTTATTCAACAATCCAATTGTTTGTTTTCTTGTCTGTTCTCTGGAGTCTTTTCCAACATCAAAGTTCAAAAGCATCAATACTCTTCTTATCCTGGTTCTTCAAATTCAACTTTGGCTTTGTCAGTGTATTCATGACTGGCAGAGACATGGTAACAAGGTCAGCCAATGGGAACTGTTTGGAAACTGAAACAGCATTTGACTGAAACAGCAATGAATTTGGGCATGGCAGAGGCTTAGCTTAACTCTCCTGTATAAAGGAAGTTCTCTTTGTCTGTATTAAGCTCAAAAACTGAAACTAGTCTGCTAAATTGAAACTGAAACTATTCTCTCCTCTGCAACCACGTTTGAAAGAACCTGCCATTGGTATTGTACATTTACTTATGTGTTATATTATATATAAAGAGAAGTCAATGAATCCTGCTGAATCAGGTACCTGTGTGTGCTTTCTGGATGTGGTTGCTGCTGCAAACTTTGTCACAGTGAATACAGTTACTTGCACTATTCTGATCTTCATAGAAATAGACATATCACAGTACCTGAATATCTTTTTCATGGCCTTCATGACTGTTCTACCAAGTGCTAGACTAGATGGATAGTAAAAACTATCCATCAATTCAATATCTTCATTGGTGATTCTAAGGTTGATCTACCTTCTGTCACTAGTTTGACTGACTTTATATTCAATTTTAGTCCCATCTTTTCACTTTGTTCCTCAACTTTTATTACTAGAGTTGGCAGATCCTTTACATTTTTGGCTATCAACGCCTAGATGTTTCTTCCTCCAATTTTAAAATCACACTCATCTGCTTCCGATCCAGCTTCCTTTAATATAGCTTACACATTACAACCCTTTAAAAATGACACAGAGTCCCTAAGTACAGTGGCTTAGTCAGCCACTGACTAACCATAGAACTGAGAATGAATACCAATTTCAGGGCTCCAAGTAGCACCGCCAACCAAATAAGACTCCGAGGCAAGCAATTCCTCAAAGATCCATTTTATTAGAGATGTCATATTGGATCATGTGGGAAAACCCAAATCTGAAAGCTCCCAGTTTTTCCCCACCCAAATGAAAATCAAAGTCCCCTGCACCCACACGTCCATCACATCGTCCAATCAATCCACCATCCCAACTGGAGATGCCTCCCAGTCACACCACGCCAGGTGCAGGCTGAATGTCCTGGACTCTCAGAGAAAAAAATATTGTTATGGGTAAATAACTCTATCAACTCCATGCAATCCCCCCTCCCACTTTCCCACAGCACTAAGTATGGCAGCCCTGAAGATCCAAAAGAAAAAATGGCCTCCAGGGCAGATAATCAGACTCAAAGTTTTCTGACCAGTCTCCACATTCAAACATGCAATTTTCCTAGCCTGGGGAATCTTTCATGGAATGGAATGGAAAAATGTCCTTTTAATTTCCGGAAAGCTGTGTGACCTATTATTCTGCACCCAGCAATGATAATTTCTATATAAATTTTTGCACAATTTCTTAAAATTCTAAAAGGGCTCGAAGAAAGCTTTTTGATGGTTAAGGCAGTTTTTACATAGAACCCAGCACAGTGGTGAAATCCTGCCGGTTCTGTCTGGCTCGCGTGAACCGGTAGGGGCACGCGGCACGTGGTTTGGTGAACCAGTAGTGGCAGCAGCATAAGGCTCCATCCACCCACGCAGACATCATTACTTCCTGTAACGATGCGCATGCACAGAGGGTAAAAAATCAGATGTGACAATGGTACCGGGGGCACTTCCGAACCGGTAGGGAAGGTAAGTAGATTTCACCCCGACCCAGCACCAATAAAATCTTCTAAAACAGTGTCTAACAAACCTATGTAGGGTGATTCTACCAAAGCAGTGAAGGCTGAAGGCCAAATTTCATATTAACAACTGATCTATTCCTTTAACAGCCTAGATGTTAAAGGAACAGAGGAAAAGAAAAGCAGAAACGGTGACCCTCACAATGCCAGGAGCAAGCCTGAAACAGGAAGGCAGTTGCATTTTGCTGTAAAGAATTATTAATGAAATATCTGCAAGTCCTTGGGTGCATACTGAATAAGACTTTTGCTCTTTTCTGTATTTATTTAGTAATCAAGTTAAGACAGATTGTGGTCAGCAGGATACCCCCAGAGAAATACAATGTCATTTTTATCCCATTTCTATGCAGCTGGAAATGACATTTCTGCCTCTTGCCAAGCATTTAACTATTCTGTAGTCTATTAATTGGACTGTACCTGGCACTGCACAATTAGCGATGGAAACTTGACAATGATAAATCAGAAAGCCATGTCCTGAAAAAGAGAGCCAGTGTGGGGCACACTATTTGTTTCTCCTACCCAGGGTTCCTTGTGGAGTATGAGTCATGATGAATGTGTCCATTTCAATTTCTTTCAGTTCCTAATATTTCTAAATTTTAATTGATTCTTCGTCATCATATTTTCAAATTGAATACAAATTGTGTTGCATGACCACTTTGCCTAATAATTCCATTTTGCTAATGTACGGAACTTTCTCAAGTATTTTTTCCTGATTTTGCTTATATTTATAAATCATGGTCATAAGGCCATCAAGTTCTGGGTCTGTGAAAAATAAATTTAATTTAATTTAATTTAATTTAATTTAATTTAATTTAATTTAATTTAATTTAATTTAATTTAATTTAATTTAATTTAATTTAATTTAATTTAATTTAATTTAATTTAATTTAATTTAATTTAATTTAATTTAATTTAATTTAATTTAATTTAATTTAATTTAATTTAATTTAATTTAATTTAATTTAATTTAATTTAATTTAATTTAATTTAATTTAATTTAATTTAATTTAATTTAATTTAATTTAATTTAATTTAATTTAATTTAATTTAATTTAATTTAATTAGAGTTGGAAGGGACCTTGGAAGTCTTCTAGTCCAACCCCTTGCTTAGGCAGGAAACGGCACCACTTCAGACAAATGGTGGTCCAGTCGCTTCTAAAAAACTTCCAATGTTGGAGCATTCACAACTTCTGGAGGCAAGTTGTTCCACTGATTAATTGTTCCAATTGTCAGGAAATTTCTCCTTAGCTCTAAATTGCTTCTCTCTACAGATAGATAGATAGATAGATAGATAGATAGATAGATAGATAGATAGATAGATAGATAGATAGATAGGGCAAGTTTTGGGGATGCAATCAGGTGGTATTGCTTAACCAATGGGACTTTGATCAATGGGAATAGGATACAAAATCTATCTGAGCAGATATGATGGAGGGAAGGTATGGATGAAAGGTGTCCTCTCAAATAATTAAGTCCTAAACCATGTTTTACTTCAGTATAGGTATAGTATAGGTAATCCTTTACTTAAGACTTAGCAGCCATTTAAAATTATAATGGACCCCTGCCCAAAGATATTTACAACCTGATTTCATTGTTACAATGCCCCCCACATACACACAGGTATGGTCATGTGGTCACATTTTGAGCCCTTGGCAAATAGCAGATTTTTATGGCTGTTTGCAACATTCCATAGTCACTGATCATGATTTTCTATGTTTGCTTTGCAATGTTTCTAGCAAAAAAAAAATACCATTGGGTAAAATGGATCAGTGGTAAAATCCAATTTTTTTTACTACCGGTTCTTTGGGTATGACTGGGTGGGCGGGGCTTGGTGGGTGTGGCAGGGGAAGGATACTGCAAAATCTCCATTCCCACCCCACTCCTGGGGGAAGGATATTGCAAAATCTCCATTTCCACCCCACTCTGGGGCCAGCCAGAGGTGGCATTTGCCGGTTCTCCGAACTACTCAAAATTTCCGGTTCTCCAGAATCTGTTAGAACCTGCTGGATTTCACCCCTGAAATGGATTCACTTTACAAGCATGACATTCACTTAACAACTGTTGCAAAAGTATCAGAAAGGATACATGGGTCCCAACATGGTAACTAGTTTAATGACTTCAGTGACCATAATTCTGGGATCAATTATGGTGATAAGGTGAGGACTACTGTATACATTTTGCACCATTTTTTTTACCATTATCGTAATGTTTGAATTGCATTTGAAAATTCAGAGAAAAAATATCTTTAAAAGATAACTGTAATTCATATTAATAAGAAAGGCATGCTCTAGTTCCCATTCACAGCCTTTTCTGCTGTGGCACCAATTTTGGGCATATCATCCTCCCTCGATAGGTCAGATTTGTCCCAACATTTCTGGCTTTTCACAAGACATTAAAAACTTGGCTTTTCCATCGAGGCTGGGATCCTGATAATATAGATAATCCTATTGTATGGTTATTATGATTGCTGCTTCTTAGCTGCTATTTTATGTTATTTATTTATTTTAAAATCATTGTTTGTGTTTTACTTTACTTTGTTTTGTTTTGTTAGCCATCCAGAGTCATGTATATGAATGGAGTGGTCATATAAACTTTTTAAAATAAATCTTAATCAATCAATCAATCAATGCTATTTGATTATTTCTTCATTAAATTTATATGCCACTCATTTCACTGTCGAGCGACTGTGTGGCTTAGTACATCACAACACACAACATAAAACAATTAGAGCAGTGGTGAAATTCAATTTTTTTTACTACTGGTTCTGTGGGTGTGGTGAGGTGTGGCTTGGTGGGCGTGGCTTGGTGGGTGTAGCAGGGGAAGGATACTGCAAAAACTCCATTTCCACCCCATTCCAGGGGAAGGATATTGCAAAATCCCCATTCCACCCCACTCTGGTACCAGCCAGAGGTGGTATTTGACGGTTCTCAGAACTACTCAAAATTTCCACTACTGGTTCTCCAGAACCTGTCAGAACCTGCTGGATTTCACCCTTGAATTAGAGTGTTAAAAACATTAAGCATTAAGATATTAAATAAATGCTACCCGACGATGACAAAAAAGGAAGATTTCAATCCTTGTTGAACAGATCTCATTGTCTGTGAAATTGGACTGCTGTTAATATTCCATGCCATCTTACAGGTCCAGTATACATATACTGTAGTTTCTTCTGTAACCTCTATAATATTGAATCTGTCTCACAATAACATTTGCTACTATTAGAAGGTGGGGTTTTTTTTCTGTCTAAGTTACTAGTCATTTGTTCTGCTGCCTAGATTTTTATCTCGTTTGAAAAAGGGAGATCTAAACTGATAAGTGGCATTTTTACATGATAAAGCTCCATACATTTATACACAATTTATATAAGAAAATCTGAAGTTCCAATTGCATGTATTATTGCCCTTAGACTGGAATTATTCATTTTAGACCTGTGAGTGCTACTGGCCTGGTTATAGAATACACAGCACACTTGCAGAATATTTCTTCTCTTGAATTATTCAACCACAATTTGCATCTAAATAATAAGATTTTTCTGAAGTATGAAGTATGCTAGCTTATTGTTATTTCAAAGTTTATAATAAAACTATAACTTCAAGTGATAGAAATTAATTTATCCAGCTTCAGTAAGGGAGGTAGATATTAATAAGAGAAATGCTAATGAAAGTGGTGTCTCTACAGGATTTGAACCTGTACCATTTCATAATCTGTTCAATGAACCTATTCATAAATTACCCTGGGCCATCAGTATGATGTAGTCAAGTGTTTCTTTAGACAATTGAGGATACATTCGCAGTCCCAAGAATGCCATAAAAATATATTGAATTGGAAAAGTAATTAAAAACTTTACATGACTATGAGATGCAGACAGAGTAGAGCTCATCACTAGACCTTTACATTTTCGAAGTTCACACAAACATAATGTATACCTGCTCATGCTTTGCCATTTTAAAAGGGATCTTTAAAGAAATGCATTACTGATTACATACATTTCCTATCTCAGAATTCCATCGGAATGGTTACCTAGTCCCAGTAATCATTTAGAAACCTTTCTAACAGTTGTCATTTGGGGGTTTTCCCCATCCAAGTGCTGTTTAAAGCAGAAAATAACAGCTCTTCGATTTAAACTAGAATCAGTATGCAAATAATTTAATAGTCTCATAATAATCTCAACTATGTGCAGCTCTGCAAAATCCTATTGACAGTAGATTATGAAAATGACATATGCACAGCAGATCGTCGATGATGACATCCGGGGTGGTGGGCGGGGCCTCCAGTGGGTTTTACTACTGGTTCTTGCGAACCAGGGGCAACCCATCACTGACACACAGTATCTGTTGGATAATTTGTATAGTTTTTTTTTTCTTTTTAAGAAAAATTACTAGGTTTCTATTGCTTGTTCTTAAAAGAAAGGCTGGCAACCAATTTACAATCTGAAAAGTTTTGTTGTTGTAATTAATTGAGAGAAGGGAAGACAATTAGGTATACAAAAAGACCTTCTGACAACTTGAAAACAGAGCAGCCCTGCCGCAGCCATCTTCCTGTTTATCAGCTTGCCACACAGTATGGGAGAGGGAGGAGGTCTGGAAGATCTGGCCAGATAACAACAGATCATCCCATGGGAACCAAGGTCATCTCAACATGTGCTGGCCAGAGACTAAGAGGAGTTGCCAGTGAGCTCAAGCAGGAGATCCTACACCGTTTCAGGCAAGTGTCTGTCCAGTTTCTTCTTTAAAACCTCCAGTGATGGAGCAATGATAACTTCTGAAGGCAAGCTGTTCCACTGTTAATTGTTCTCACAGTTAGGAAGTTTCTCCTTAATTCCAGGTTGCTTCTCTCCTTGATTGGTTTTCATCCATTGTTTCTTGTTCTGCCCTCTGGTGTTTTGGAACATAGGTTTACTTCCTCTTCTTTGTGGCAGAGCCTCATATATTGATATACTGCTATCATGGAATAAATCCAGAAGGTATCTGCATGGTGCTCAAAAAGCAACTTACATCTAAATACTAGTAAGACAAAGGAGATGGTGCTAGATTTCCAAAAGCACAGAGTGGAACCTGCCCCACTGTATGTCGAGGGGGGCTGTGTGGAGAGTTTCCTCTTTTAAATTCTTGGGAGTGCTTATTAGTCAAGATCTCACCTGGAAAAACAACACGTCCTTGGTGATAGGCAAGGCCCAACAGAGACTTCATTTCCTTAGAGTCCTGCAAAAAAATCATGTGGAACAAAGGCTGATGACTTCTTTCTATCCGTCCTTGATAGGAAGTGTCCTTACATACTGCATTACAGTATGGTACATTGGTTTAACTGCTGCGGACAGGAAGGCACTACAGAGAGTGATCAATTTGGCACAAGAAACCATTAGTTGCCCTCTAACACCACTGGATGATATCTCACTGTTTCAGCAGACTAAGAAAGATATTCAGAGATGATTCACACCCTGGTCAGTGTCTTTTCGCACTTCTCCCATCGGGCAGAAGACATTTTATTTATTTATTTATTTATTTATTTATTTATTTATTTATTTATTTATTTATTTATTTATTTATTTATTTATTTATTTATTTATTTATTTATTTATTTATTTATTTATTTATTTATTTAAATTTATATACCGCCCTTCTCCCCGAGTGGGGGACTCAGGGCGGTGAACAGCCAAATTAAAACACATATAATACAAATATTAAAAAATTTAAAATTAGATTAAATCATTGGCATTCCAAAATAAAAATCTCAAACCCCGTTAAAATACCCAATTTAAAACCCCAAGCATAGCCAGCTGAACAAATAGGTTTAAAAATCGTTTCTATCTTTGGGCAGTCAGACTCTTAAACACAACCACAATCATTCCATGCACACCAGGGGTGGGTTCTAAAAACTTTTACTACTGGTTCTGTGGGCATGGCTTATTTTGTGGCTTAGTGGTGGCTTAGTGGTGGTGGGTAATGTGACTGGGTGGGCATGGCCAACTTTTTTTTTTTAACTTTAAAAGCATTTTTTTCTACAACCTTAAAAGGTTGCAGAAAAAAATACATTTAGAAGCCTCTGGCGATCAGGCAACTAAGCTGGGATCGCCAGAGGCTTTTAAAGGCATTTTTTTCCCTATAATCTCTTCGGCCAAAGAGATTGTAGAAAAAATGCTTTTAGAAGCCTCTGACGATGCAGGCTGAGCTGTGCCATCATCAGAGCCTTTTTTTTTAAACTTTTAAAAGCATTTTTTTGGCCGAAGGGGTTGTAGAAAAAATGCTTTTAAAAGTAAAAAAAAAAAGCCTCTGATAAGGTGTGCGGGGTAAGCGAGCAGCGACCGGGCTAGGGACCAGTTCAGGAGCGTGGCCAGCCAATGTTATTACTGATTCTCCAAACTACTATAATTTTTTACTACCGGTTCTTATGAACCGGTGCGAACTGGGAGCAACCCACCACTGACGCACATATGGAAACGTATGATTAGTTTTTCGGTTTCTTTCTTTTTCTTTTTTCCCTAATTACTTACATAGGGATTATTCTTTATACTATTTATGTTGTTTGTATTTTTTGTCATGCATTGCACAAGTGAGGCTACAATCAATTTTGTTGTATACATGATGTACAATGACAATAAAGGTTATACTATACTATGATGTCACCTCTAGTCCTTCTTTTGTTTTAGACTAGCCAACCCAAATCCTACAACTGTTCTTCATAAGTTTTAGACTCCAGGCCTGTAATCATCTTAGTTGCTCTTCTCTGAACTTTTTCTGAAGTCTCAACATCTTTGTGGTGACCAAAACTGGATGCCAGTTTTGTATTCCAGATGAACTTTTATGAAAGTTTTTATAAAGAGGTACTAAAACTTCACTGATTCTATGCTCTGATTGATGAAGTTGATGAAGATAAATGCCCTTTATATGTTTATCAACAAAAGGATGTGAGAAATTTAATAAAAGGGAGTGAAGAAGGAAGGAAGGAAGGAAGGAAGGAAGGAAGGAAGGAAGGAAGGAAGGAAGGAAGGAAGGAAGGAAGGAAGGAAGGAAGGAAGGAAGGAAGGAGACAGACTTCAAAATATTGCAGATGTATTATTGGTTATTTCATTGGACAAAATATATCGGTGTAAAACAATTAGCCATTTGTTTCTTGTACCACATCATAGCATTTTCAAATCCATTTAAGTTCTAGTAAAGCCTTCTCTGCCTGTAAATGTCACTCTTAAAAATCTCCAATGATTAAACCTGATTCTAGAAAGCACCCAACCATGTGACATTTGAAACTGCTGCAGTTGTCTGAAAGTACAACTAATGTCATTTTAAGGTCTGGCTTCTTTACCTTATTATAGTCACAATTCATGCCACTGGTTCTTTTAAGGATGAAACAGTCTAAACACTTTGATTGGCCTAGCTTTTCAGACACAGAGTTAAATAGTTAAACAATGATTGATTGGAATAAGATTAGTTAAACCAATGTTAAATATGCTTAAAGAGTGAGAGAAATGTGAAAAATGAGGGAGTTTTTTCATTATTTTTCTCTGTGCTTTCAAAGATCAATCTAAAGCAACCTTTGGTGTTAATGGCTAGAAATGTTTTATTTTATTTATTTGTCAAGTACGTATTTGATAATATATATAAGTATAAGCATGAATTGAATACATAAATGAATGCAATTAAAGGGAACATTAGGACAGGGACGATAGGCACACTGGTGCTATTATGCATACCCCTTACAGACCTCTTAGGAATGGGGTGAGGTCAACAGTAGACAGTCTTAGGTTAAATTTTGGGGGTTTGGGATGAAACCACAAAGACTGGTAGTGCATTCCGGGCATTGACATTGCTGAAGTCATATTTTCTGCAATTTAGTTTGGAGCGGTTCACTTTAAGTTTGTATCTATTGTGTGCTCGTGTATTGTTGTGGTTGAAGCTGAAGTAGTCATTGACAGGTAGGACGTTGTAGTAGATGATTTTATGAGCTATGCTTAGGTCATACCGAAGGCGGCATAGTTCTAAATTTTCTAAACCCAGAATTTCAAGTTTGGTGGAATAAGGTATCTTGTTGCAAGCGGAGGAGTGGAGAACTCTTCTTGTGAAATATTTCTGGATACGTTCAATTTTATTAATGCCCAATATGCAGTTCCAGACAGATGAGCTGTATTCGAGAATTGGTCTAGCAAATGTTTTGTTTGCTCTGGTTAGTAGTGTAATATTACCGGAGAAGAAGCTACACAAGATTAGGTTTACAACCTAATCTAATCTAATGTTGCCAACTCTTTCATGAAATCTTGGAATTAAATGATGTGTCAGAGCTAAATGCTCAAAATAATTGATATTCAGAGGGTGGGGTTTTTTATTTTTCTTTTGGAATTCAACATTAATTCTGTGTAATGCCACAAATAAAAATAATTACTATGTAAACTCTGAAAGAGGCGGTGGTGAGGCCCCTCCTCAAGAAGCCTTCTCTGGACCCGGCTGTTTTGGCAAATTTTCGTCCTGTCTCCAACCTTCGCTTTATTGCGAAGGTTGTTGAGAGTGTGGTTGCGCGCCAGCTCCCACAGTACCTGGATGAAACCGTCTATCTAGATCCATGCCAGTCCGGTTTCAGACCTGGGTACAGCACGGATTCAGCATTGGTCGCGTTGGTGGATGATCTCTGGAGGGCTCGGGACAGGAGTTGCTCCTCTGTCCTGGTCCTGTTAGATCTCTCAGCGGCTTTTGATACCATCGACCATGGTATCATGCTGCGTCGGTTGGGGGGTTTGGGGGTGGGAGGCACCGTGCTACGGTGGTTCTCCTCCTATCTCTCCAACCGATCGCAGTCTGTGTTGGCAGGGGGGCAGAGGTCAACCTCGAGGCGCCTCGTTTGCGGGGTGCCACAAGGGTCGGTCCTCTCGCCGCTCCTCTTCAACATTTATGTGAAGCCGCTGGGTGAGATCATCCGTGGTTTTGGGGTGAGTTGCCAACTGTACGCTGATGACACTCAGCTGTACATCTCCACCCCTGACCACCCCAATGATGCCCTCGAAGTGATGTCCCAGTGCCTTGAAGCCATGCGGGTCTGGATGGGGAGGAACAGGCTTCGTCTCAACCCTTCCAAGACCGAGTGGCTATGGATGCCGGCGTCCCGGTATAGCCAGCTGGCGCCATCGCTGGCTATTGGGGGTGAGTCATTGGCCCCCACAGAGGGGGCTCGCAACTTGGGTGTCCTCCTGGATTCACGGCTGTCCTTGGAAGGGCATATGGCGGCCGTGGCCAGGGGGGCCTTTTATCAGGTTCGCCTGGTGCGCCAGTTGCGCCCCTTTCTGGATCGGGACTCCATGTGCACAGTCACTCATGCACTCGTCACGTCTCGCCTGGACTACTGTAACGCTCTCTACATGGAGCTCCCCTTGGGGTGCACCCGGAGGCTCCAATGGTCCAGAATGAGGCCGCGTGGGTGATTATGGGAGCGACAGGGCGCTCCCATGTGACACCTCTCCTGTGCGAGCTGCACTGGCTTCTGGTGGTCTTTCGGGTGCGCTTCAAGGTGTTAGTTTTGACCTTTAAAGCGCTCCATGGCATGGGACCGGGGTACCTGCGGGACCGCCTCCTGCTACCGATAACCTCCCACCGGCCAGTACGCTCACACAGAGAGGGCCTTCTCAGGGTGCCATCAGCCAAGCAATGTTGGCTGGTGGCCCCCAGGGGGAGAGCCTTCTCTGTGGGGGCACCCACCCTATGGAACGAGCTGCCTCCAGAAATTCGTTTGATCCCAGACCTCCGCACTTTCCGAAAGGCCCTTAAGACCTATTTATTCCAACAAGCCGGCCTTGCTTGCTTGATTTTAATGGGGTTTTAACAAAAAATTTTTCACTATTATTGATTTCTGGGGTTTTAAATTGGGTATTTTAATGGGGTTGAGACTTTTATTTGGAACGCCAACGATTTAATTCAATTTTAAAATTCTTTTAATGTTTGTATTATATGTGTTTTAAATTTGGTTGTTCATCGCCCTGAGTCCCCCTCCTGGGGAGAAGGGCGGTATATAAATTTAAATAAATAAATAAATAAATAAATAAATAAATAAATAAATAAATAAATAAATAAATAAATAAATAAATAAATAAATAAAGGAACTTTCATAATCTCAGGGAAAAGTAAAAGATAAGGATGAATGTACATAGAAACAGTGTGTCAGTTGGAGTCTATGCACCTCCAATTTTTGTAGTTGTTCACTAATAATATTTTCAAAAGCATTATAAGTAGTAAAAAACTGACAAACCAGACTAATTCCAGTAATTCAAGCAAAGATACATTCTGTAGAATTTTAAGAAATACAAATCTAGATTAGCACAGAACATATGCCAAAACAGAGTAATCACTGTAGCTCTGTGTATATTATGAACATGTGGCTATATGCTATATGTTAACATAGACATAATATGTACTACTGCTGATTCCATATAATCCATATAACTGGATGTGGTTTTCTTTACAAGTCAGGCTAATATGTAATGGGATGACATCAAGACATGGAAATGTTCTACTATATTAATGAGGATGATTAGCTTGACCTGAAGCATCCATTTCATATTTAATTATTATATATATGTGTGTGTGTGTGTGTGTGTGTGTGTGTGTATTTGCCAGGATGCCTATACCCACATGTTGGTTATAAGGGATGTCCAAATCTTGCTGAATTATATAGGCTTGGCCTTTAAAATTTGAATCCAATAGGCTTGGAGCTTTCTGGGGATGTTAAGAGCTAAAGCTTTTCCAGTAGCACTGTGTAAATTTTTGAGTAGTAAGTTTGATCCAGAGGATATTCAGGTGAGTCTTTCAGATTGTGAAGTCAAATCAGTTGCCTTCAAGTTGCTTCAGGAGATTCATAGAGAATTTAAAGATTGGATGAAGTTCTTGGCATTGCATACTCAAACATGGCTGGAGCTTTTCTTTTATTTATGGAGAGGAGGAGAAAATGGAATAGAATATGATATTTGCCTCTCGTATAATGACATAGTGATGGACAATGACTTTTGCCACCTCCACAAATCCTATCACTTTGTTTAGAACTTCTCATATTATTTAGATCTCACCGTAGAATTTGTTTTAGTACACAGGTGTCAAACTCGCCACATCACGTTGCCATCAAGTGATTTTTCGTGATGTTTCCCCATTCACGGAGCTAGGGTGGGCATGGTGTGGCCTGCATGTCATGCATCTGGCCTGCTGGCCACCAGTTTGACGCCTCTGCTTTAGAAGGTTCACTTGATGGGAAGGAGAGATTCAAATTTATTGTTCAAAATTCCACTTCTGCTTTTCTTGTTCAGAATTTCACTTTCCTCCCAATTCTATTTTTCATTGTGTTTTGTTTTTTGCCAGTCATTCTGTTTGTCTCATGTGTAGCATGGCTGCAATTAGTCCAATTCAATTCATTCCTTTTCCTGTTTTCATTTTCATTTTTCATTCATTCTCCTATCCCTGAAAGGAATCCATCCCTTACTTTCTTTTTTACTACTGCCTGTCTGATTTTTCCTGCACTATGTGAATGAGACTGAGATAATATGCTTGCTTTTAAAGCTTTGCTTACATACTTGAATATATATTTATTATGATTTATTATATGTGCAGCAGTAATAACATGCACAGAGTATACATATTGCTAGAAAAGCAACACATTGTTTTTATGCTAATGATTTGCTAACAAACCTACTACTCCAGAAAAGCAAGCGTTCTTTCAACTTTAATATGAATTGCCTTTTAAAGAATTTTAGAAAACATCAAGTAAAACATTTGTCTACATTGGTTCAGCATAATTTTTTAAATATGCTTTTTATGGACAATCTGGAGACTGAAGTGCTGTCATTTAAAAGAGATATAGGGCAGTGATGGCTAACCTTGTTGCCACACGTGCCAAAAGCAGTGGGAGTGTGTGTGTGTGTGGGGGGGGTTGTGTACATGCGTGCCCACACCCATAATTCTATGCATCCCACCCCCCTATGCATGTGTGTGGGCCCCCCTCCCCGCGCTCCCCCGCTTTTGGCACATAATGGCATAGTGGGCTCAATAGGCCCATTTTTGCTGTCCCTAGGCTCCAGAGCCTCTCTAGGAGCCTGGGGAAGGTGAAAACGGCCTTCCCCACCCCCCGCTCTGGAGGCCCTCCAGAGGCCGGAAACGACCTGTTTGCTAACTTCTGGTGGGACCGGAAGGGCTGTTTTTTGCTCTCCCCAGGCTCTGTGCCACACATGCCATAGGTTCGCCATCACGGATAGAGGGGGTTAACTGCAGACTGCATGATGGTGAAAATCATGAAGATACCATACTGAAATTTTGCAGTGTTAATATCTTTAATATCTATTACTTCTATTTTATTTTCTTTCTTTTTATTTGACCCAAAATGAGCCTCCTGTAAGTGCTTTGATGTTTCCCTATTATACTCTGTATATTGTGGGGTGAAATATAAAATTTTTTGCTACCGGTTCTGTAGGTGTGGTTTATTTAATGGGCGGGGCTTGTTGGTCAGCTGATTGGGTGGGTGTGGCTTGTTGGTCAGATGAGCGTGGCCAAGTCAACATCACTTCTTTGCCCTTTTTTAATCTACAAAACACAACATAACACAATACAACACAACACAACACAACTGGCTCACTCACAATGTAAAAGCAGCTGTGCTAGAACCAAAATGGCCCCTGCAACAAGCAGGAATCTCACACAGACATAAAAAGCCCCAAAACCAACTTTCATACTTTACACACACAAAATTCCACATACAGCTTTGTGAGATTTTGTGTGTTTGTGTACTTAGAGTGAAACACTACAGAAACACACAAAATCTCAGAAAGCTGCACAAATATTATTTTATTTTATTTTATGTTTATATAAAAGCAGCTAAATTTAAAACTTCCTAAACTTTAAATGGCTAGGTCTAAAAAAAGAATAACTAAAAAAAAACCCAATTAACTTTTTTTTTAAAGCTCCTAAAGGGGAAAAAACTTGCAGGCAGGCAGGCAGGCAGATAGAGCTGCTCACCGATGAGCTTGATTGCAGGAAGGGAGATTCAGTTGCTTGCTGATGCAATGGATTGCAGGGATTACAGCAAGTGAAGCAAGGCAGGTGTTGCAACCAGCGACTCAGGATTCAGTCCAAAGAGCGAAGTTAAGCAAGCTGGAGGCTGGGGCGGAGGGCAGGGGGGGAGAAGGATTTTTGCTACTGGTTCTCGAACTGCCCACCGCCATTGCTACCTACTCACCCAAGCCAGTCCGAACCGGGAGCATTTCACCCCTGCTCTGTAGTCAAAAACCTTCTGTCAGGGCAAACAGCATGAAGTGAATCTTTTGCTTTCAATTATCAAATTATGCTATCTTCAAATCTCAAGCCTTTGAATTTGAGTTTGATTTAGGTCTTGGCTGATTTGCACACCCTCTAAACCTTGTTCCCTTAAATAGTCCTGTTGAACACAAAGATAAATTTAATACAAAGCAGAACAAATTAAAAAAAAACATGGAATGGATATACTACATACAATGTTTGCATCAAGGATCTTATGTCCCTGGGATGGCATACTAGCAACCAAGCACAGCTCCTGTGATCTATATGTCATTTTGCGCTATTGACAAAGTATTTAGATGAAAAATGTTCAGAAGGAAGGTCAGGCGTATCCATATTCAGGATTCTCCTTGACAGAAGTTTCAGTCAAGCCATCATTCTCTGTCTTAAAAATTTCACACATCTCTTTGAACTTCAAGCAGCTACAGGATACTGATATTCTAAGCACTATTAATAGCTGGACCTACTAATTGCCATTTTAATTTCCTGTAATACCTCATTATGATTCTAGACTGACTACAACCAACTGCCTGGCCCGCACCACCTCCATCATTGTGTGAACCTATTATCAGTTTGGAAAAACTGAGGCTTTCCTTCTGAGGATACTTTGCCCAATGTTTGGATGTGAATCCAAGAAAGTCAAAGGAGCACAAATGTCATTTTTTTGGTATAATAGTAGAGATGACATGGTTTACATTACATTCCCTATCAAGTAAACCTTTTTTCAGATAGCATCTGTGAGGAAAATAATAAGCTTTCACTAGCCCAGAATGAGGGAGCAGTTTGTCATTTTGAACTGATCCTCATACCTCATCTTCTAATCCCAGGAATGTTTTGCAGTAGCACACATATCTGTTAGGAACTTTTATCTGGTCATTTGACATCTTCAAGTCTGTGGCCACATCTCACCTCACCTTTATCCTGTAGGGTTATTGTTGTTGCTAGCTGCACTGGGCATAGGAAACCTTAAGTGTAATTGCAAGGAGGTATCATTGACAATCTATGTCTTGTTTTGTAACTCACACTGAATACACTGCAGTTGTGCTTCAGGTATTTTAATATAACATGTTTCCTAGGCTTCCTGTGTTTTAATTTGAATAACATCTTGAAGCTATAAATCCTCAGAAATATAACAGGCTAAAATTTGATCAAACAGTGGCATCCAGTGGGGAATGTAAAAGTATATTTTGCACAAGATGTTGTTGCTGTCTATCTTTTGGCTCCTTTTATTTTATCAAAGTGTTAACACAGGTGCATTAATAGCAATCCAGAATGGCAGACACAGGAGTATACATTTAGTTTACAAATTATCATACAGAGCTGGCCTTTATGTAAAATTTTAAGATCTCTGGCAGCTCCTTCACTTCCCCCTATCCCTGGCTTTTTTTAGTTGGCTTGGTTTCAATTCACGATTGTGCTTTTTGATTCATTATCGGGTTCTGACAGGGATTGCTTCTCCTGCTATCTCCTCTGAACAAAAATGGAATGAGACAAGACAAGTTCACTGTGTGTATGGTAGAACTGCATAATTTAGGTATTAAAAGCAAACACATTGCGTCTATATGAAGCCTATGTGTAAGACCAAAACTCCCCCCACCCTCTCTCTCCAGTAAATTTACAGTGAAAAGCAGTTCATGAGGAAATAAATGTTTGTGTATGTTTGTAAAAGAAAGCTATTACTTTTATGCTTGAGGGTTTTTCTGGAAGCAACTAAGACTAGAGAAATGATTATGTATCAGATATTGGTTTGATATCAGCTCTCTTCTTATTCACTTCCATATGTCTGTAGATCACCTTGGTCTGTTCTGAGGGGCACTATGGTGAAATCTGTCTTCCACTTTCACTAAATCTCTTCCATCTTCACTGCGAAGATGCTTTTCATTCATTCTCTCATTTGAAATGTTTAAAAAATGTTGGGTGTATTTTGAGCATTCTTAGAGGACTTGGAAGATGGTATCTGTCTCACTTCCTTTGTGTCATATATCTCTATCGTTCTGCAACTGCTCTAAAAGAACAGTTGAGAAGACTTTCCTTCCTTCCTTTCTTCCTTCCTTCCTTCCTTCCTTCCTCCCTCCCTCCCTCCCTCCCTCCCTCCCTCCCTCCCTCCCTCCCTCCTTCCTTCCTTCCTTCCTTCCTTCCTTCCTTCCTTCCTTCCTTCCTTCCTTCTGTATTTTCTTGAGGTTTAGTTAAAAATTGGGAAGCCAGAAAGGTCAAAAGACCAAAAGAAATGATTGCATAGTGAAAGAGAAGACATGATTGCAGTACATTTCCAGAGAAGAAGGAGGAAGAGGAGGGGGAGGAGGGGGAGGAGGACTCAAGAATTAATAGATATATAGTGAATTTGAATTAAACAGAAAAGTAAATGAGCAAAATAAAAAGAAGTGCATTGAGATTGTGTGATATACAGAAAATGAATTAAGATCAAGCCCAAAGCAAATGTATCACAGAAGAGTTAGTGGGTTGCAAGAGAAAATGACAAGAAGTTCAGAAGATTTCAAAGGAAAGCTTTTGTTTTCCTCCAGGTATAAGTAACAGTGACAACAATGTACCAACAATGATCATCAACTCTCTTCAGCTCATAGAAGAGTTACAGAAGAAGGTATAGAACAAAAAAGTTAGAGAAACATTTTAGTTTGCATTGTGGGTGAATCATTTAATATTCTTACCAATATGGATGTGTAATCCTGGATGTGCAAATGACAAAGTGTTGTCCCCATGCTAAAATTCAAAGGAGCAACTAATTATAATAAAGCTCATTATGTTTTTTTCCCTCCCCCCCTCTCTCTCTTGCAGCTGGAAGAATAGCAATCAATTCACAAAATGGTGTTCACAGTTGAATCTAAATAGTGAATTGCATGGTGCAATTGGGAAGTGTCACCATTATTGATAGTCTTCTACCCAAGTGAGAGTTATCCTGAATTTTAATTAGCAGAATATTCTTTCTCTTTACTCTGGATAAAACACTGAAGAATGACACATGTGTCAAAACAGTTTTATAAGCATAAAGAATGTGGCAATGTTCTATAAAATAGCATGTTTTAGATAGTTTTCTGGTGCTAAAGAAATACATGATTAGAATTGAACACAAATACTCTTTCAAAATTCTCTGTTAAATTTGTCACTTAAAGAGATTGAATGGGATACTTCTTTTTTCTTTCCAAAAGGAGAAATCATGCAACAATTTCTCAAGGGAAACATTCAGGGGTGGGCTTCAAAAATTTTGGCAAGGACTTATCTGTCCAGTTGTTGGTGGGCGTGGCCATGGTGGGCATGTCCTAGTTGGCCTCCTGCACCACAGTGGTGTGTGTGTGTGTTTTTGCTATCCCTGTATGCTGGAGGCTTTCTTTGAACCTCTGAGAGAATGAAAACACCCTCCCTAGGCTCTGGAGGCCTTCCTGAATTTCCAGTAGGTCTGTTTTTCACACTCCCTGAGCCTCTGCCCACACGCTGCACTTACTTGCATCCAAAATGGGCTGCGTGGGGACTCCTGGGAGGGGTGGAGTGGGGTAGGCGGGGCCAGCCAGGAGTGGGATTTGGGGGTTCTCCGAACTGCACAGAATCTTTGCTAGAGGTTCTCCCAAACCCATGCGAACCCCCAGCAGCCCACCCTTGGAAACATTTCTTTTTAGTAGTGGGGGTCAAATGGCTAATACGAGAAAGCCAAGGGAGAGGAATTCCTTCATTATAATAGCATGTATTTGATGTAAAGCAGCTCAGGAGCCAAAAGACTAATCAAGAAACAATTTTACAGTGGACAATAAAACTTTTACATTAATGCATTTTATATCTAAGTTAAAGGATCGCATTCTACTCATTATACTTCCCTGAATTTCTCTTCTACTCTAAAAAAAGCATTTTTCATTATAAAATTGAATGAGTACTTCTAGGAGAAGAATGCTGGAGAATTTAGACTTTGTTTCTTTGCTTTAAATAATTTCTGTTTATGTACATTCTCAAAAAAACTTACGTTGCTTTTTATTTTTGTTTTATCTTGGCCAACAAGATGCTTACAAAACTCTCATTGCTTATACTTGTGCTTCATCATCAGGGTTTGAAAGCATTAAAATAAAACAGTATTATAAGAAGCTCACATCAGAATACCATGGTTATCCCATAACTTAATCATAGTCATAAATAAGTACCTAAATGTATTTGCAACCCCATATTTCTTTCTTTCTTTCTTTCTTTCTTTCTTTCTTTCTTTCTTTCTTTCTTTCTTTCTTTCTTTCTTTCTTTCTTTTTTTGTGGAGGGCAGGACAACAGCATTCCTGACAATAGCATTCCTTTCTCCAATTTTATTATTACAACACATCTGTCTGATAATTTGGACTAAGATATTGAGATTGGCACAAATGCATGCAGAAAGATTCTATAGCAGGACCCATCTCTATTTAGTCTTAGCTATTATATCATGCTGCTTCAATATTTACAGTATTCAATCAATCAATCAATCAATCAGTATAGAGCTTGAGGTCTTCTAGTCAAACCCCTGCTCAGGCAGGAGAGTCTATGCAATTTGAGACAAGTGGCTGTCCAGTCTTTTCTTTAAAATGTTCAGTGATGAAGCACCCAAACGTCTGAAGGCAAGCTGTTCTCACTGGTTGGAAGTTTTTCCTTAATTCCAGGTTGCTTCTCTCCTTGATTAGTTTCCATCCATTGTTTCTTGTCTTGCTTTCTAATGCTTTGGAAAATATGTTGCTCCCCTCTTCTTTGTGGCAGCTCCTCAAATACTGGAATTCTGCTGTCATGTCACCCCTAATCGTTCTTTTCTCTAAACTAGCCATACCTAGTTCCTGCAACCGGTCTTCATATGTTTTAGTTTCCAGACCTTTAATTATCCTAGTTGCTCTTCATGTCACTTTGACCAAAGTTTTTTTTGTAATATGGTGACCAAAACTGGATGCAGTCTTCCAGGTGTGGTCTTACTAAGGTTTCATAAAGTGGTACTAATACTTCACATGATTTTTATTTTCTGCCAGGATGTGTTCAGAAGGTTGATGATCAGTTTCTGCACCGAAGATAAATACAAGCTGCTATAACACAAAATCTTATCAATTGGTCGCAATTATTTGGCTGTTTTCATGAATGAGTTAATTTGATCTCTGAGATTCAACTCTGGAGTATCATCTCAAGAGGATGGGATGAGAACTGACTGTCTTTTAGTTACAGTGCCAGATGGATTTGTAAAAACATTGAAACAGTTGCTATCCAAACACATTTTTGATGGCTTCTTGGTTGTGTAATTTCATGCCTTGTATGATCACATTTTTTTAGCCTATTTAAGTATTTTGACTGTATGTGGGTGTCATTACATATATTTTGATTTACATACATTTTACATTCTTTCTTTCTTTCTATCTATCTATTTATCTATCTATCTATCTCAACCAAACTTGGTACACAGATGACTTACTCTCTGAAAAAAAAAATACTGTGGGGCTAAAACACCCCTAACACCCCTCGGAGTGTGTGTTCTGTTAAGATACACCCTGTTATGCCTTAAAATGACTGCTTCTGTACTGCCTTAAAATGGCTTCTACTGTACAGCACAGTGGAGTTGCCATGGTAACAGCTTCACAGTACTCCACAAGGGGACTCCCTCCAGTAAGGAGGAAAATTCAACATTAGAAATTAGGTTTGGTCCTGACATTTTCAACAAGACTTTGATTATTCTTGAGGACAAATGTATGTCTATGAACAATAAAACATTACTGCAACTCTGTCTATTTGCATAACTACGAGACCAACACAATGTACTTCACACAGATTACATATGAGAAAAGAACTACATCAAACAGCTTAGTGGATATTGTGAACAAGAAGCCATTTCTAAATTAAAATCAGAAAAAAAGCATACGAAATGATCATGGATCAGCTAGCAAAACAACAAGGTGGTATCATTTTATTTGATGTTTCTGGGGGCACATTTTTAATTAATTTAATTCTCACCAAAATCAGGGCTCAGGGTGAAGTTGCTTTTCCTGTTTAATACAGGATTGGGATAAATAAATACATGGGCAACACCAGGTTATCAGCTCGTCTGATATAAAATTGTTTGGATTCTTGGATACGGAATGATTTAAAATACCACATATATAAATAATCCTTTTCAGACAATGCAGTGCTTTATCAAGACTTGTGATGAAGAGAAGAGCCGTGCTTACATTCAATGAAATGCAAACAAAACCTCTTGCACATAGTACCACAAGGATGAGAACAAGTTAGGAAAAACGTAGGGAATAGCTTCTTTAACCTTCAGTTTGCATCCCCATTTAAATGTATGGCTGAAGATGGCTTACAGTTCTGAATTAATTCCTTTTAATTTAGAAGGTCATTTAGGACCGTTCCAATGCCATTCTATGTAAAATATATTTTTTTTATCTATTTATTGATTGCATGCCTTTATTTCTTGCCCTTCAGCTGGAAGAGTCCCCAAACTACTTACAAAATAATTAAAACAAGACAGCCCCTGCCCTTTGACTTACAATCTCAAAGGAGGAGGGCAGGGAGAAGAATAATTACTTAATCCGAACAGTGTTTTCATCAAGACTGTGTTGTGGAAAAGAATGCTTTAATAGCAAAATATGCATTATATGGATTAATTAATTGGTCGATGCTACAGAGTGCATTGCATATGCATACATAAAAAAATAAAAACAGAAAAAGTTTCTAAGGATAAAAAGGAGTTGTGGAGAATAGTTGCCAGCAATTAACTGAGATTTCTAAATCTTATAATCCTGCTATCTAGTAAACAGAAACCAACTCTAGCCTATAGACAATAAAATGTATTTCTCTTCTATATTTTCAGAAAGAATAGCTTCTTCACTCTCTTCCGGGATTCATTTTAACACCTTCTCTATATAGACATCTATTTTTTTCCCCCTAGAGGGGACTAAATTAACAGCATAAATGAAAATTGAAAACGTCTCAGGCAAAGAGCTGTGGAATTGATGTAGTGAAAAAAAAAAAAAGATTGGTGGGATCATTCTTGGCTGTTCTTTGCACTGGTACTTGTATATTTACATATATAAAATCTTGAATACAGCTCATCTGTCTGCAACCCACACTGCATATCAGACATTAATACCATTGACAGAGTCCAGCGATATTTCACGAGAAGAGTCCTCCATTCCTCCGCTCACAACAGAATACCTTATGCCACCATTTTGGGTTTAGACAACTTAGAACTACGCCGCCTTCAGTCTGACCTAAGCGTAGTACATAAAATTATCCACTACAATGTCATACCTGTCAATGACTACTTCAGCTTCAACCACAACAATACACGAGCACACAATAGATACAAATTTAAGGTAATTTTAAACTTGATTACAGGAAATACGACTTCAGCAACAGAGTGGTCAATGCCTGGAATGCACTTCCCCATACCCCCAAAACTTTAACTTGTCCTGGTGCCTCGAAGGCGTGCGGATCTGGATGGGGAAAAACAGGCTCCGACTCAACCCTTCCAAGACTGAATGGCTGTGGCTGCCGGCATCCCAATATAGCCAGCTGATACCATCGCTGACTATTGGTGGTGAGTCATTGCCCCCACGGAGAGGGCTCTCAACTTGGGTGTCCTCCTGGACATACAGCTGTCTTTAGAAGAGCGTATGACAGCCGTGGCCAGAGGAGCTATCTATCGGGTTCGCCTGATTCGCTAGTTGCGGCCCTTTCTAGATCGGGACTCCTTATGCACAGTCACTCATGCCCTCATCACTTCCCGTCTGGACTACTGTAATGCTCTCTACATGGGGCTCCCCTTGAGGTGCACGTGGGGGCTCCAACTGGTCCAGAATGCAGCTGCGTGGGTGATATTGGGAGTGACATGGCGCTCACATGTAACACCTCTCCTACGCGAGCTGCACTGGCTTCCGGTGGTCTTCCAGGTGCGCTTCAAGGTGTTGGTTCTTACCTTCAAAGTGCTTCATGGCTTAGGACCTGGGTACCTATGAGATCACCTTCTGCAACCGATAACCTCCCACCAACCAGCACGCTCCCACAGGCTGGGCCTCCTCAGGGTGCCGTCACTAAAGCAATGTCAACTAGTGATTCCCAGAGAAAGAGTCTTTTCTGTGGGGACACCTACCCTTTGGAACAGGTTACCCCCAGGGATACAAATGATCCCAGATCTTCGTACTTTCCGTCGTGCACTTAAGACCTTTCTGTTTCACCAAGCCAGTCTGGCATAAATCTCTTCTAATATTCACATTATATATCTTATATTCACATTTTATATGTATGTTATTTTAACTGTTCACTGCCTGAGTCCTTCAGGAGAAGGGCAGTATAAAAATTAAATAAATAAAATAAATAAATAAATAAAATAAACTTTAGACTATCTACTATTGACCTCACCCCATTCCTAAGAGGTCTGTAAGGGATGTGCATAAGCGTACCAACTTGCCTACCACCCCTATCCTAATGTCCCCTTTTATTCTTATCCATTTCATGTATTAATAACCATGTTATTAAACCATGTTTATACCTATATCTGTTATCTAATACATGCTTGACTAAATAAATAAATAAATAAATAAATAAATAAATAAATAAATAAATAAATAAATAAATAAATAAATAATATTTACAATTAATTTTCCATCAATTAACAAAGGGAAAACGGGAATCTAATCCAGTCAGTTATTGACTCTTCAGCCTGTTGAATATTATCAGTAAGCTTTACACCAAACATTTATTTTGGAACTCAGTGAACTGGGGTAGAACAAGAAAAGATATCAAAAGATTAGATGCATAATAGCTAACTCTCCAAGGGTGTGTAATTCTGCAACATTAAGTGGGAAAAGGAAAAGTTTTAAACACTGAGTTCAAAACTAAAGGAGCTCCTCATGCCACCTTCGTAGATTTTTAATTGATTTGATTCCACCAGAGATAGGTGTTTGCCGGTATTAATAGCAAAATAATTTTCATCATGCAGGATAGATGATTATCTATTCATTATCAAAATTTTATTTGCAGTTCAAGGTAAGAGGCAAATAAATAAGACGAGAATTGAATAGGCTTTAGGTTACAAATATTTCTGAGTAGTTTTCCTAATGATGGAAGTGACCAGTAGGGAGTTTCCAACATACTTACTACCAGTTCACCACATGTGTGCACACTCTCTTTGTGTGCATGCGTGCCTTCCATGTATGTGCCCGGCCTTCCATGTATGTGCTTTGCTCACTCACATGCCTTCCATGCATGTGCCCGTCCTTGAAAACATACCTAAATAGGACGGCATAGAGCTGGAGCCAGTGGGCGGGTGGACGGGCGGGGGGGTCCCTCACAATTTTCACTACCGTTCACCCAAACCAGTACGAACCAGCTGAATACCACCTCTGGAAATGACCTTTAGCCTTAGTACCCTAGTATATTTTATTTATTTATTGGTTCAATTTATATGCCGCCCTTCTCTGGAGACTCAGGGTGGCTTACAATGCATTAAGCAATAGCCTTCATACTTTTGTATATACCTGCTTAGTAGGGCTTTTGGCCTCCCTGAACGGTGTTCTTTTTTATACAAAGTCAATTTATTGCCCCCACAATCCGGGTCCTTATTTTACCTACCTTGAAAGGATGGAAGGCTGAGTCAACCTTGAGCCTGGTGAGATTCAGACTTGCAGTAATTGTAGGCAGCTGGCAGCTAAGTGCTATTTAACAGCACTTTAGTCCGCTGCTCCACCAAGGCTTCTTATATTTTATACTACATATTTTCTATAATTAAATTATCTATAACTAAGACAGTTACTCAGCAGTATATGATATGCAGGCAATACAGGTAGATAAGACCACTTTAAACGATGCAATCAAACTTTCTTAGGACTATTTGCTGAGCCTCCAGTAGGTATGGAATGGACTACTATATTTAGAATTAATAGGATTAAACTGTGGCAAGAATATGGGGTGATTTATTTTAAAATACGTATTTTTCCTCAGCAAATTTCACTGTCTAATTCTATGGAATAGTTTCATATCTGCTTAGGCAAGACTTTGGACTGATAAACATAAAATGTATGAGTTTGCAGAGCCCCGCCTCTCGTTTTTTGGTAACCTGTGCTAAACTGAGTTTTACAGAGCAGACACAGAAAACTGAATTCCAGAGAACTTTAACTTTTACACTTTATTATTATAGCTTTGGTTTTAGTCTGGGAGATGTGCTTTAATAAAATGGTCGAATCTTTGCTTAGGGTTTTAAGGTTACTGAGAGAAGGTTTCCATTGCAGGTATATGGTCTTGCGAACAAATCATCTCCTTTTAATGACCCCATAATTTCTTGCTGGGTGGAGTCTGAGCAATTGAAAGGATCTGAGTATATACTGGCCAGATGCCCTTCCTGTCGCCAATGCGGAGTTATATTCAGCAGATATATTCTCATTGTGCCCAGAGAGAGAAATATCTGCCTCTACCTAGGATCGAACTGAAGCCTCATGATTGTGAAACGAAAGCTCCACCTCTAGCCCACCACATCACTCACAGTCTTGCAAATCAATGCAGCTGCTTTAATATCTCAGATGCTGCATTCTACCCCTAGCTGTTTCAAAGCAACTCTTCCAAAGTGAATCTGAGCACTGTCCATTCTCACTAGTTTTTAAACAGTTTTTATTTAAACTGTTTTCCCTGTTGAGGGGAAAGTACTGGTAAATTTGATTTTTTTTTTTTTTTAGTCTACGTGCCTACATCAAATATAAGAGCCGTGGTAGTGCAGTGGTTAGAATGCACTAACCATTACAGGCTACTTCTGCTGCCTGCCAGCTGCCTGCAATTTGGCAGTTCAAATCTCACCAGGTTCAAGGTTGACTCAGCCTTCCATCCTTCCGAGTTGGGTAAAATGAGGACCCAGGTTGCCAAACTGCTTAGAGAGGGCTGTAAAGTACCGTGAAGCAGTATATAAGTCTAAGTGCTATTGCTGTATTGATTTAAGGTTGGCCAGGAAGTTTGATACCATACTTCTGAGATCCCTGCCTAGTGACCAAATAAAAACAGGAGTTTGCCTATGAAGTTCAACAGGAAGAAGGGACCATGAAGAGAGGAGAGTGTCCAGAGATCCTGTGCATCCTGAAAATCTGTGTGCTTAGCTAAAATAGATGAAAAATATATGTTCTGAATAGTTGTTGATTATAAAAAAGATATATCCTGAGAACTGCTGACTTCCTATTGTGATTGAATAACTGATTCCTGCTGAGTAAACAGGGGCTATAGGAAGAATATAAAGCAGTCGGATTTCAGGGACCAAATACAACGAACTAGTGAACAAGAAGAATGAACAGGAGTTTGCCAGCAGGGAATTGGGAGTGGGGGGCTTGTTAAAACTGTTTTCTTTTGTATGAACACCGTATATGTGGTTAATTTAAAATCCCAAGAATGAAACAAAGAGAAGTAATAGGGGAGGGGGTGGGGAATAAACAGACAGGAATATCTACTCCTAAACAGCATGTTTGTATTCCTACCGGAAAGCAACCAAGACATTTATTTTTAGCAAGTGAAACTTGTAGCGGTCCTTGAAGAAAAAGTCAGAAGACTGAAATGCTGAGTCGCCACACTTCAGCTGATGAGAGAGAATGAAGATTTATCAGCTCAAAAAAGAAAAAAAAAGTTGCTACATAGAAACTGATCATGGAGGCAATTTTCCTGAAAGAATTAAGAAAAACGAAAACCACATCTTAGTGAACAACAGTAACTCCCAGAAGCGAGTGATTAGGAAGATGTTTTGGAACACTGGATTTTACAGAGGAAATAGACTTGGAATATTCCAAAGAGAAAAATAAATGCATGTTGTTGAACAGGATCCAGAAAGAAATACATCTGAAAAGATGTAACTGTACCCTGAAAGAAGATAAATGAAATTGGCTATCACTTTGAAAAGAAACTAAAACGAATTGTGAAGACCAGACCTTTAGTTAATCAAATATATTCTCTCTGGAGCTTGGATCAAACATGTGACAACACTACTTCCAAGAGTTACCAGTTTGATCTTCCTGCTCATAGCTGGGTGGAGAGGAATAAGGGGGTCAAATGGTATTGACTGGAATGGCTGCATAGACCTCAAAGTTCTTTATCCAGAGTGTGGGCTGAAGTTCTATTCTCAATCACCCATAATATTTATAGAAATATAAACACACACACACACACACACACACACACACACACAATATGTGGTAGGTCAGGGGTGTCAAACTCAAGGCCCAGGAGCTGGAGCTGGCCCATGAGGTGCTGAGATCTGGCCTGTGGGTCACCCTGGACACAGCGAAGCACCAGCCTGTGGTGCTTCTGCCAGTAAAAACAGAACTTGGGAGGGCCATGTAAGGCCTGCCCGGGCTCAATTTTTGGCTGTGACAGCCTCCAGCAGCCCTCTGCCAGCAAAAATGGAGCCTGGGAAGGCTGTACCTGGCCCTCCCAAGCTCCGTTTTTTCTGGCAGAAGCACCCTCATGCGGCCTGCCCAAGCTCTATTTTCGCTGGCAGAGGGCTTCAAGAAACCGTCACAGTCAAAAACGGAGCCTTGATGAGTAACATTAAGCTGGCCATGCCCACCCTGGTCATGCCCCCATCCCCCCAGGTCAAATACAACGATGATGTGGCCCTCAATGAAATCGAGTGTGACCACCCCTGTGGTGGGTGATCACTAAAGGTGATACGTTGATATTCTTAAACTGTGGTGCAAGTCATTTGACTTTATTTTATTATTTTTTTTCATTTCATTTTTAGATTGATATTGTTTTAATTTGGAGTTATGAACAGAGATGTTCAAAATCAAGACTTTTTATATTGCACTAAATGAGGGGTTCTCAAACTATGGCCCCTTGGCCAGATACATGCAATGAACATTGGTGTTGCTGCAGAGAGTCTCCCCCTTTGGGGTCCTCTTGTGAGAGGGGAAGAAATTCCAACTCGGGGTCTACTTCAGCCTCCTGAAGGGCTTTGGGGGAAGGCTGGAGGGAAGCACCGCTGGTGGCGAAGAGCCAGAGGGCCTCGTTCCAGTGGAACTGCATCATGGCCTGGAACTGGCTGACCATCTCAGCCCACTGAGCCTCCAGGTGCTGGTACCTGGCCTTGCACTCCCGCAGGTCTTCCCTCTGCTTGAAAAGCCTGTGCTCCTAGTCCTCAGTGAGGTGCTTCTGCTGAGCCTCCTCCTTGGTCAGATCCAATTTGAACTGAGCCAGCTGTTTTACCAACTCTTTTTGATGGTGGCTGCTTAGCTCCAACAATTGCTTCCTGTTGGGGCACTAAGGAGCCTGGGTGGGCAGGCGAGGAGGGGCTGGGAGGGGAGGGTGAGTAGAGGCCAGCAAGGCACCCCTCAATGTGAGTGACATCGAGTTCACCACACCCACCCAGTCATATGATCACCTAGCCATGCCCACCCAGCAAGTCACTAGGTAGATCATATTAGTAGTCCACAGGATTTAAAATTATGAATTTAGTGGTCCCTGAGGTCTGAAAGGTTGGTGACCCCTGCTCTAAAAAGTTCCACTAGAATCTATTATCCACCAAAAATTGTCAGTCCTTCAAAGTAAACTAGATGAGGATACTAGAATAGTAGTACTACTAATACTACTTTGAACATGTCTTACTGACTTGGGACAAAGAAACTCTGGAGCCCAGTAGCTGCCCTATCTTCTTTGCTTTGCAATTCCCAGTACCTTGCGAAATAGGAATGAGGGAAAGGTGTCCAATATAGCAACTGGTATTTTTTATTTGGAGGGGATATAACTTTGGTTTCCTTGCAGATGCTAGGTATGGTTGGACCTGTAGGTTTCTGTGAATATATGTCTTAAACGTCATACTAATCTACCAGAGCTTCAAATTTCAGCCTGTCACTGCCAGGTCCTTCTATATTCTTTCTCCTGTCAATAAAGCTGATCCTATGAATTCCAGTGGCCCATGATAACCCTCCTCCACCCTCACCAGTCGTATAGAAGCAGCTAGTGGTAAGTAAGATGGTGCTGTTGCTGATGGAAAGACCACCACCTGCTTAAGAGAGAAGGGCAGAAATGTTCGCCCTCTACTGTCTAAGCCATGGAACAGCGCCATTCTTATTGTCCTGAGCCCATTGTTGTGCACTTACTTTTGTTACAAGATTACCGTAATAGAATATTGTGAAATTAGATGTGCTTCACCCTACCATTCTTTGAAAACTAGGGAGACTGAGGTTGACTCACTTGCCCAAATTATATTTTTACCCAGGACTCGGATTTATTTATTTCTGACCATTGTCTTGGTTGTGACTCTACCTCTTGTTCCTCATGGTTGTTCCTACTGTCCATTGAAAAACTGGTACTCATTGCAACTGAAATAGTAGCTACCACAGTAGTATTTCAGTGGTTGTTGCAGCTGTAACTCACAACGAACAAACTCTAAATCACAAACTGCAGCTCACATAGATGTTGGTGAGGCAATTCTTCTAACAGCAGTTCCAACCACATACATGTGCATATAAGGGCCATGCACAAGTCCTCTTGGGCACTATGAAATAATGCAAACAAATTCAACCTCACATCTCTAGCCTTTTAGATTCTTTCAATATGATATTAAAACTGTGTCATTTCACCCAGAAAATATTGCCACTCCCGAATGTCCCATCTCAAGCATGAGATTTCTCTCATTAGGCAGGATTCATTTCTCCTAAATAACGTTGAATAAAAGATGAAACAAAGTTTTAAATCCAATGCACTTAATTTTCCTGTTTTAATGAGGAAGTGACCTCTGGTGCTCTTCCTCACTGCAGAATAATGACTATCTGGTATTATTAACACTTCCAGGAATAAATGTTCTAGTTGGGAGGAGAATTAAGAAGCAAGGTTGATTGAGTAGCTATGGGCACATTTCGTGTCGTCAATTTCATCTGACATTTTTTCTCCCATTAGACTCTGTTCTAGGGAGTTGATTCTAAAATAGTTATATATACATATATATCATAGTCTTGGTCTCTTTATCTGCATTGGGTAGAAGCCGGCAAGGAAAAGAAAATCACTTGGATCAAGAAAATATTACTTAGATCAAGAAAATAAAACTCATATTTTATAGAAACATCAAATTATATATGGTTAAGGGTCACTTAGCAAAATGGACAAAGGATCTATGGTGACCATCTTGGTCAACTCCTTAAAAAAATAGAGCCAGTTTGATCTAGTGCCATCATGGTGAACCTATGGCATGCATGCCCTAAGTGGTATGCGGAGCCATGTCGCCTGGCACGCATGGCATTGCCCGTTCCTCTTCTGGGTTTCTGGTTTGTATGCATGCATGAAGATCAGCTAGCCTTTTTGTGTGCAGCAGTGCCGGAAATTGGAGGAGCTGGACTTCCATTTTCCTGCATGAGCATGCACGCCAGCCAGCCAGCTGATCATCACACGCATAACTGCTGACCTTTCTGATCAACTTAGCCACTGTGTGTTTTAGTCCAGTCTAGATGGTGATAGGTTCATGAATTATTGTTATTTCCTGTACCTTATCCAAGCAAGATAACAACTGGCACATCAGTCAGAATTGCTTGTATCCCATCTATCTACAGTTTTCACCTACTGATCCAGCAGGACCTATGAGGCCAAAAGAAACCCCAAATCACAAATATGCTCCCTGATTAGATTGCAACTCTGATGACATCAGAGGACTCTTACATATCAGCAGCAACTCCAGCTCATCAAGGATCAATATGTCCTGGTGGCCTCCAGACCTTGGGAAAGGCAGTTTGACATTGTCTTCCCAACAGCTTGCATTGGTCCTAGACAAATGGGAACACTGGCATATTGATGATATTGCATTCCAGACAATTGAATTGTCTCTCCCAGTGGCTTCACATACTGTAGATCAGGGCTGTCAAACACCCAGCTCACGGGCTGGATGCATCACATGCTCACCACGCCCATGCCCAGTTTAGCGAAGGGGAAAAAAGTCCCGATATGTCACGTGACACCACCATGATGACGTGAGCTTGACATCCCTGCTGTATGTTTAAAAACTGGGAGATAAGACTGCTTCTTGCAACATCCTCCAGTAAGGTGACCAATTGTTCTCCTTTAGGAAAGATAGTCCTTCTTTTGTAAGTTCTATCCTCTCTCGAAAAGTGTCCTCCTACATGTCTTCCTTTTTGATATTTGAAGACTAATCTGTAAATCTCCGTATTCAATTGATGCCAATGCAATCCGTTGTGTGTGATGTGACATATTTGTATTTGACATGACGATTTGTCAAGGCTCGGTGTAGTGTGGCGAAATGTGATTATGAGATGCATGCGCTCTGCACAGGAGAATTGTTTTGAGAGAGTGTGTCAATTGCAAGAGTGTGCTGCATGCAAGTGGCTTTGTTTACTTCTTACTGAAACATGACACGGCATACACGCACGCATTAGACTCATTGTTGCAATGAATAAAATGTTTCTTTTATTTACAATATTTTTTCCTTGAATTTATTTGTGTCCTCCTTCTCACTGTAAAAAAGTTGGTCACCTTACCCCTAGTCAGGGGCCACCAAAGTGACCTTCATCATAAGTATTAAAAAATGAAATGAAGTAAAATTTCTGCAAGGAAGTATCAAAAGCCACAAAGAGATCTAATCGGACCAGGTGTATTCATTTCTGAAAAACTGGAGTGAGATTTTTAAGAGAAAAGAGATCCATTAGGTCCTGCAAAATCCTTTCCCCAAATCAAGTTGTGAACCACCAATCCCATTTGAGTCTTCTGAGTAGCACCATAACTGGAAAAAAATTTCCTTACAATAGAAATCAGAAATCTCATTAGTGGTTGTCAGGCTAAATGAATTATCATTTCTTAATATTTACTACAATGACTACAATTGATCAGAGGAATAGTGAAAAAACAAAACAAAACTAGAAGACCCTAGATTCTTCATCTTTAGCTATATGACAAGTACATGATTAAATAGATACCTGTGCTATAAATTAATGCTCATACATGAATACAGGTGAAACTGTTTATTCCAGATAAATCATCAGTTTTCTTATTTATTTACTTGTTAAAGGAAGAGTATAAGACAGATAAATTTGGGGTGTCATTTTGTGTTATAATGTATTATTCTGCATTTCTGCAGCATGTTGCATAGAAGAGGGACAATAAACATTTTAAATCAGAATGAAGACATTTTGAGTAAATAATATTAAGTAGGACATCTTTATGTGCAGTTTTCAGTAAACAATGCATTTTTGTTTGCATAATTATTCAATGCATTTGTTGTACAAAATTCACATTAGAGAACGGCATCACAAGTACATTTTTTATTTCAAAATTCGTTAGAAATGTACATTGCAAGCTTCTGAATATGTCAGGATTAGAATGAGGAACACGCAGTACAGTGAATCCTCCAGGCAATGAACAGTGTGGTCAGTGGGAGTGTTTGCTATACACAACTGTTGATTAAATCTGAATTTACATCATGACATTAATTTTCATCATTTCTCTGAAGAAACACAGATAGAAATCCACAGTCTGCAATTAAGATCCTTTCTTTAAACCCAAAATAACAAACTAGCCAACATGTGATGTAATATGTTACAGAATAGAATCAAGGGTGAAGAATTGTAGCTTTACACATTGTTCAGCTACACATCTGTCAACACTGGAATTGTTGATTGAAGTAGCTTAAAACAGAATTCCAAGAACATCTGCAGGGCAACATGTTCTGTATTCCCAGCTGGATAAAAGTTTTATGAACTTTAGATAGTCTTATAAATAGAACTTTTCTCTGTTCTGTATATTATAAGATATACAGAATCTTATAATATACAAGGCCACCTTTAATGGCATGATGGGGAACTGTCTCAGACAACCAGTTACAAATGAGACATAGGTTCCCACTCAGGTGTAAACATTACTTCATGAATGCAACACCAATTTTCAGTGGGTAATGAACTTCTTTTCCATATGGCTAAGCAATAGAATTTGTCATGTTGAGTGATTTAAGTAATCCTCAAGTAGACAATAAGGTAAAGATGTACACAAATAACATTAGGGTTAGAATGCAGTATAAGATTGATCAGAGTTACCTTGGCGTGGAGTATAAGAGATGCTATTTTTCTGGGGACTGAATATTCTCCGAGCATTTAAATTAAATATTCAGTAGTGAAATAATTCTTGCAAGCAGCAACCAAACACATAACAATGCAAAGGGTTTAAAAATGCTCGCAGAAGCAGAATCAAAATTGGACACTTCTGGAACGAATGTAACAGATTTTCTCTTATGATAGGAGCCTTCCATTCAAGATGCCTGCAGCAAGTCATAATTTTGTTATAGTGATGTGATGTGCATGTTGATACCCCAGTGCAAGGTTTGCTGCTTAAATGGTTGCACAAGGCCTTGTGACACAAGTAAAAAGGGGCAGAGTTTGTGTTGGAATATTACAATGTGTGTTTTGTTATTTTCATCCCTCTTGTGTTGCCTACAGATGGTAATGCCCATGCTAGTAGAATTAGGCTGATAGAACCCTATCTTGCTTCTCAAAATCCATCGCTAGTAATGTTGTATTATGTCATTATGCATACAGATGAGGAATATTGTGCTTATTCCCAAGTTTCTTACTAATATCCCAAAGTTTATTTACTTTCCTCTCTCATGCTTTTTTTTTTTTGTTGTTGTTGTTGTTGTTCAAATTAGACTGCCCACATTAGCACAAAACATTCAACCTGGGAGCTGCACAAATTTGTGCATTTTAAGAGGGATTAAAGACTATCTGCCTAATTCCATCTGACAGAATTCTCTGTTCTCAACTTTGCTATGAACAGACAGAAAAGGGTTCAGATCCTTTTTGGTCTTTTGGGCTGCCAAAAGTACTTTATAATGCAGAATAAAGATTAATCCCTTTCTATAGATTAGGTGGAACAGTAAGTACTCTAAGAAATAAAGAGATATAAATTGGAAAAAGGGGAAAAGGGGTTATCTATTCTCAAGCAAATGACTTTTATCTCCAGACAGAGCATCTATAAGTCTAATGATATTTCATATTAACCTTGAGGAAAAATCATTTTCTATGTTTACATTAAAACAATGATAAGAATTCCACAAACTGAGAACTGAATTCCAGATAAGGAATTCTGCAAACGTCTCACGCATTTAACAATTAAAAAGTAAAAAGTAATGAGTCATATATTAAATTTATTTATTTACTTGCTCACTTACTTTTGCAATGTTTATGGCCTCCCACTTGCCAAGTGGAACATTGAAAAGAGAGAACTTTCATTCCTGTAAGAAAGACATTATTACCCAATAAACTGAATAATAATTAAGAACTTGATGGGAAAAGTTAATTATGTGACTGATATATTTCTTCTAGAAATGCAGTACAGTGGACACCTGCTTCTCTCTTGATGTTATGCTTGCAACAGCCCTCTATGATGGATTGATCTGAGGGAAAAAACATGGGCCAACACATTGTTTGGTTTAATGGTGAAGATGTTGGATTAAAAGGAGGAAGAGTATAACTGTAGTCCACCCTCAGTCATAGACTAATCTAATAGCTCCTGCCTCACCACGGACCTAAGTTAAATGTTTCTCAAAACAAATAAGTTTTTACATTGACAATTACTGTATTTTTCGGAGTATGAGATGCCCTGGAGTAAAAGACGCACCTTAGTTTTTGAGGAGGAAAATAAGAAAAAAGCTGATTGGCGGGCGGATTGGCGTCCCGGAATACCCCCAATCAGATGTTCCTAGAGGTGAATTTTAGCAACAGGTTCGTTGGTTGTAAGCTTTGTGCCTTGCTTTTTTTTCAACCCCTAAAACTTTCAGAAGTTTCAGAGGCTGTTTCAGGAAAAAACTTTTTTTTTCTGCTTCTGAAAGCCTCCGAAACAGAGCTTCAGAAAAAAAAACCTCTGAAACTTCATTTCAGAGGCTTTTTTTTCTTGAAGCTCTGTTTCAGAAGCTTTTTTTCTGAAGCTTCCTTTCAGCGGCTTTTTTTTTTCTGAAGCTTCATTTCTGAGGCTTTTTTCAGCCTCTGAAAACTCTGTTTGAGAAGCTGGGCAGGGCTACATTCAGAGTATAAGACACACCCAAATTTTTACCATCTTTTTTGGGGGAAAACATGAGTCTTATACTCTGAAAAATACAGTACTAATGTTAACAGTAAGAAAAATGGAAATAAAAATGTATTGTGTAGATTTTGATTTTGTAAATATAGAAAGGTAGTAGCATACAAATTATGTAAAAACAAATAAAAATGCATAATACAGGGGGTACTGTATTAATGTACAATGCAGTCATACTAAAAGCATTTCATCAATATTATTCCAACTTATTTAAAAAGTGACATTACTATAGACAAAATAAACCAATATCTAAAGAAACAAAATTTATCAAGGCATGTATTATGAGTAGGCTTATAACCATAAAGGAAGTTACTGAAGCTATTATAAAAAAAGATTCATTAGGAAAGAGGCCTAGGCTAGATCCATATTATAAAGGTTTTGAGGATTAAACTTTTGCAACCTTTACAAAATATGATGAAATATTTCCTGTAGGAAAGAAACACACCAGAGAGTAGAAATAGGCATTAATATCTGAAGAGGGACAATATAGGACTTTAACAAGAAACTATTGTATAGGCTGATATCATTATGGAATAACAACAACAGGTTGTTTATCATAATTCTAACTTAAGACTGAAAATAAATTTGCAAGAATTTATTAATGAAAATTAATGTGGGTTTTCAACTTACAAGACAGCTAGAGAACAATATTATAAATGTGTTGGATACTGGAGGTTTTACAGAAGAGATTGGACAGCCATTTGTCTGAAATGATGGAGGGTCTTCTGTTTGAGCAGGTGGCTAGACTGGGTCCTTTCCAACTCTTGCTATTCTATTCTGTTCTCTTCTATTTTGAAATCTTTGGATAATAATAATAATAATAATAATAATAATAATAATAATAATAATAATAATAATAATAATAATAATAAAACAAGCCACAATTATATTCTTAGATGCAGTGAAGGCCTTTGACAAATTGAATTAGGCTTTCTTGTTCAAGATTTTGGAAGATATGATTTTGGAGAGAACTCCATAAAATGGATAAATTTACACTTCATAGAAAGCACAAATCATTGTTAATGGAAATATAACAGAACCCCATGAGATACAAAAAGGAACAATACAGAAATGCCCACTGTCTCATCTTGTCAATATGGTTCTTGAAATACTGAATAGACGTATAAGCCACCAACAGAAGAGAATATTAACAGCTCAAGTATAACTGTGGAGTCCCTGGTACTCTCTGAGCTTGGTTGCTTTTTTGTAGATATTTCATTACTCAAGTAGGTAAGATCATTGGTGCATTGATAACTCAGGATGAGAGGATTGTGATGGTAAAGATTTTAAAACAATATATAAATGATAGGAGGTCTCCTGCTTGAGCCGGTGGTTAGACTGGATCCTTTCCAACTCTGTTATTCTATTCTGTTCTTTTGAAATCTTTGGAGAAACATAATAAATAAGAATTTTTGCATAAGACTTGATACTGGTTCTGGAAGATACTTTAAAGGAAATTGAAATATTAATGATCAAACTAAAAGAGTTTAGTGCATTAGCAGCAGTGGTGGTTCCTCCTGGTTCCGCCCAGTTCCGCCGAGCTGGTAGTGGTGATGATATGATGTCACCGAACCGGTACTGCCCCCCTGCCCCCCTGCCCCTCCCCCACATTTTACTTACCTTTTATTTGGCCCCACTCCCAATCTATTGCTGTCTCTTGAGTCCCAGCTGATGGGCTATAAGGAAAAACTGCTTAAACTCTTGCTGTGGGGCTTCAAAGGGCCGCCCTACAGCTGATCAGTGGTAAAAGGCAGTTTGGTGATAGACCAGTGCCTGCAAAAATAAATGGGTAGACTAGTGCCTGCAAAAATACATGAGTAGACCAGTGCCTGCAAAAATAAATGGGTAGACCAGTACCTGCAAAAATAAATGCGTAGACGGTACAGCTCTGCAAGCAGTTAAAAGCCTGGTAGATCAGTACCTCTGCTAAATCCTAAAGAACTGTCACATGACCATCAAGCCACGCCCACAAAATAAGCCACGCCCACAGAACCAGTAGTAAAAAAGTTTAGAACCCACTGCTGATTAGCAGGTTTCAATATTAATACATAGAAGTTGAAGATATAAACAAATATCAAAACAGAAGCGATGAATGAAATGGGGTTTACATTTGAGAAGGAAGTAAAATATCTATTTATCATTATGACAAACATGTACTGTATGTTATTTCAAAACAACTATATTCAGATATGGAATTCATAGCTAAAGATTATTCAGGGAATGCTTCCATCTTATAATGTCTTAGAAAACAATCAAATATAGAATGTAGAACAATATAAAATATAATACTGAATGCCCTTAACATAAATAAATGAATTGTTCTTCCATTTTTCAATATCACTTGGATTAAAAGCAGTTATTTCTTCCCACATGTCTTCCCAGTGCAATGACATACATTCAATTCTATGGGACGTTTCAATATGTTTATTGGAACTTACTATCTGGGAAATAGATTGCAGAATTAACCTGTCAGAATCAAATCCCAATGTTATTCATTCAGTCTATATTTAATTTCATTATGATTATTCTTGCTCCAGTAAATGCCCTTTAGCACCTTTTGTGATAATGAGCAGAATCGTTTGGTATTCACAGTGATGTTTTACATCATAAATTCCTTTCAAAACCAAAAATACCCTATTTAAACTATTGCCTTAATATATATGTTGTGCTTCACCCAAATAATTAAAATAGAAAATTTACTTGCGTTCAAGCAATGAAAATGAATACTTAAGTAAATGAATCCTTTTGATGTGAACAATTTGTAGAGATGCATGACCCCAGGTGTTCTTTTAAATTAATCTGTCATATTATGCAACTTTCATTAGCTGTTGGCACTTTCATTATATATTTACAATTAAGACAGGTATACATGCAACATGCACATAAAATGTTAGAGCTTTGACAGGATGGTTCTACCTGCCTTCTTAAAGTTTTGGATGTCTCCAACATTTCATTGACATACTAAGACAGCAACGGTGAACCTTTTTGGCACCAACTGCCCAAACTGGAATAAACATATGGATACTACCCACCTGGTTTTCTGGTTTCTCGCACACACATGCGCCCGGCCAGCTGGTCTTTGGATTTCCAGGGCTCTCGCATGCATGAAGATCAACTGGCTGGTGCACATGCACACACTAGAAACCAGAAGAGCAGCTGGCGATGGCGCCCATGCCTACAGAAAGGATTCTGCGTGCCACCTCTGGCAGGGATGGGTTCTAAATTTTTTTACTACTGGTTCTGTAGGCGTGGCTTATTTTGTGGGCATGGCTTGATGATCATATGACAATTCTTTAGGATTTAGCAGAGGTACTGGTCTACCAGGCTTTTAACTGCTTGCAGAGCTGTACTGGTCTACTAATCTGTTTTTGGAGGCACTGGTCTACCCATTTATTTTTGCAGGCACTGGTCTACCTGTTTATTTTTGCAGGCACCGGTCTACTCACTTGTTTTCTTTTAACACTGATCAGCTGTAGGGCGGCCCTTTGAAACCCCGCAGCAAGAGTTTAAACAGTTTTTTTCCCTCTAGCCGATAGTTGGGACTCAGGAGGCAGCAATAGATTAGGGGTGGGGCCAAATAAAAGGTAAGAATAATGCGGGGGAGTGGGGGTGGAGGGCAGAATCGGTTTGGTGACATCATATGGTCACAGCTACTGACTTGGTGGAACCGGGTGGAACCAGGACGAACCAACCACTGACCTCTGGTACACGTGCCATAGGTTCGCTATCATGGTACTAGGAGATTTTGAAGGGCTTCTAATGTCTTTTATCTGTGATAAAACAAAGTTGGTTCTTTTGCTTCTCCATAAAACTAGATGGGATTCTGTCATATCATAATTCTTTTCATCCACGGCACGATCAGTCAGTGGCATTCCATTTCTTAAAATGTTCTTTAAATTGTAATTACTGAAAGCTACCATCTCCATTTGGAAATCAATGGCAGGAGCAGAACGAGTCACAAAGGACAAGTGTCTCATTCAAAAACAGTGGCAAGGTAGTAAAACTGCAAAATGAATTAAACTAATGATCCTAATGTGGATTAGTGTGCGTATCTACTTGAAGAAGTACAGTCCTGAAATGTATGGGTACCGTGACACTAATGCTTGACTTTTGTGTGACTTGGTCCATTTAGTTTTCACAGTTTGCTACTTCAGGAGAAAAATGTATAGCTTAGCAAATGTCTATAACTTGTATTTTAAAGCTACAATATTTGAGAGCTTTTCTGAAGTCTTGGCCCAAGTAGGTAAAGATAGAAAGATACACTGATGATAGATAGATAGATAGATAGATAGATAGATAGATAGATAGATAGATAGATAGATAGATAGATAGATAGAGATAGATAGATAGATAGATAGATAGATAGAGGGAGGGAAGGAGGGAGAGAGAGGAATGGATGGATGGATAGATGAATAGAGAAAGAGAGAGATGATAGATGATAGAGAGCTAGAAAGAGAGAGAGAGGGATGGATGGATGGATGGATGGATGGATGGAGAGAGAGAGAGAGAGATGATAGATGATAGATAGATAGATAGATAGATAGATAGATAGATAGATAGATAGATAGATGATAGATGGAGGGAGGGAGGGAGAGAGGGAGAGAGAGGGATGGATGGATGAATAGAGAAAGAGAGATGATAGATGATAGAGAGATAGAAAGAGAGAGAGAGAAAGAGAGAGAGATGGATGGATGGATGGATGGATGGATGGATGGATGGATGAATGGATGGACGGATGGATAGATGGATGGATAGATAAATAGATATGATAGATGAGATGATAGATGATAGATGATAGATAGATAGATAGATGATAGATGAGACAGAGAAAGAAAGAGAGAGAGAGATGGAGAGAGAGAGAGATGATGGATGATGGAGAGATGATAGATGAGAGAGAGAGAGAGAGAGATGATAGGTAGACAGACAGACAGACAGACAGATGATGGATGGATGGATGGATGGATGGATGGACGGATGGATAGATGGATGGATAGATAAATAGATATGAAAGAAGTCAGACAGATCTTTTTCTTAAAAGAAATAGTTACAGAGGATGATCACCTTTCAACCAGCAGAAAGATACTTTTTGATTGTACAATGCTTAAAAATGATGTGTTATACGCTATTTTATATTTTGAATTTTTAAAGCTTAACTTTAAAAAAAAAATAATTGTTTTTATTTTTAATTTGTGCTTATTTTAATGTTTTGTTTATTTAAACACCTCCCTCAAGAAACAGATTTATTAAAATGTGGACTGTTTATTTGAATGTGTATTCAAATAAACACATGTTTATTTGAGTTGATGTATTACATTACTTTCCATTATAAAGATCCTTGGAGGATGCTTTAAAAATGTCTGTATTGCAGTCTGATTGATAGTTGCTTGTATATCCAGAATATTAAACCTGACAGAAGTGAATAGTTGGCAGTTCCTTTGTTTATATCTTTACTTCACATCATATCTGTAAAGTGATCACCACAGAAGGAAGAAACGCCAAATAATGCAGTTCCATCTGTTCATGATAATATGAACTGCAGATATTACATTGGCAACTTTGGTTTCACTGATCAAAGAAGTGCAGCTGTCTTCAAATGGGACATCTGAGGAGGTAGTAAGCAAAGTCATGACTGTTCCTTGAAGTCTCACCTTATTGTACATGCATCTGATATCATTGTAAGAGCAAAGGGGCAGGACTTCACCTGCACAGTTGCGACTACCAACTCTACCTTATGATTCCCACTTCTAAACACACCTGCATCAAATACACACACACACACACACACACACACACACACACACACACTTGTAATTTGGATGTCCCTGTAGTGCCCAAGTTTAACAGTTTTATTTTGTCACATTTCTTTTTTCCTTCCTAGAAAAAAATGTGTGCTGTAAAATAAATGCTTAGTATATATTTATTTATAAATTTATACTTAGTATAAATTTATTTATTTATTTACTTAGTATAAATTTATTTATTTATTTAATATACATTTATTTCTCTAAGACACGGTAGCTTAGTGGCTAAGACACTGAGATTGTCGATTGAAAGGTCAGCAGTTCAACAGTTTGAGTCTCTAGTGCCACATAACAGGGTGAGCTCCTGTTACTTTTCCCAGCTTCTGGCAACCTAGCAGTTCCAAAGCACGTAAAAAATGGAAGTAGAAAAATAGGGACCACCTTTGGTGAGAAGGTAACAGTGTTCTGTGCACCTTTGGCATTTAGTCATGCCATGACCATGGAGACATCTTCGGACAGCGCTGGCTCTTCAGCTTTGAAACGGAGATGAGCTCCGCCCCCTAGAGTAGGGAACCTTTACCTTTACCTTACCATATCACTAGCTAATACTACCAATACTACCCATTAGTATCACTACCCAACTAGTAAACATTTGGTGTTTAGTCATGCTGGCAACAAGACCATGGAGATGTCTTAAGACAGCGCTGGCTCTTCGCCTTTGAAACAGAGATGAGCACTGCCCTCTAGACTCAGCACATATGTGTGAGGGGAACCTTTACCTTTTACTTATACATAGTGTCCATTGGATGGACTAACTTATCATTTGGTAGCAAAGACAACTGTAACTGTTTGAAGCCATCTTATTTTGGAGAACACAATCCAGTAGATCCAGTGCGCCCTGGCTTGGTGTAGTGGTTATGCTAGGCCAGCTGGGTGACCTTGAGGCAGTCACTTTCTTTCAACCCAAAGAATAAGGAGAAGGCAAACGACTTCCAAAACCGTATCAAGGAAACTGCAGGGACTTGTCCAGGTAGTCGGAGTTGTCCTCTGATTCACCCAAAATAAATATTCCTTGCAGCTTCTTCCTTGGACTGAAGAATTTCAGATCAATATTTGAGAGTATATGGTAGACCATAATGAGGAGATGAAGTGTGTGGAGAAACAAAGCATATACTAAATTCCTAGATTCTTTTCTATCATTAGAATATGCTGTTAGTAATTGAAACGCACAATTGGATTTCCTCCTACGTCTGTGTATCCATATAATCAGAGGTGGGTTTTAGCTGGTTCTGACCAATTCTGGAGAACCAGTAGCAGAACTTTTGAGTAGTTCAGAGAACCGGTAAATACCACCTCTGACTGCCCCCATCTATTCTCTGCTTCACGAGTCCCAGCTGATCGTGATTCCCTCCTCACTCCTGGAGTGGGGAGGGAATGGAGATTTTACAGTATCCTTCCCCTGCCACGCCCACCAACCCACACCCACAGAAACGGTAGTAAAAAATTTTGAAACCAACCACTATATAATGTCCAAAACAATGATCAGCTTTGCCACTGTGGAATTTAGAAATGATCTTTAGCATAGAAAGGAAAGCCACCTTTCATCACAAAGATTCAAATTCTCTTAAACAGATCCAGATGTTTAATTCTGTGTTCATAAAGTGCACATTTTTCTTATGAAGTCTTTACTGTGTAAATTTGCCAGTCTATTGCAATAAAGACTTCATAAGAAAGACTTCATAAGACACTAAAGACTTCATAAGAAAAAAAAATTAATATATTGCACTTTGAATTCCAAAAAATTTCAAATAAAAATAATACATTGTCTTTTATGATATCATTTTTTTTCAGTCAATAACATTTACTTATCATGATTACCCTGTGATGTACCCAAAATAAACTGCCCTTTTTTGGGGAGGAAGGGGGCTAGGCAGTGAATAGTTATTACTACTTACATGCTTTATTTCCTTTTGCATACATACAATTTGGTTCTGCTCTAGTAAATCATGAAAAAAGTTTAGAATTGAAAGATTGGAAACCTTTGCTTGGCCTACTCTGAAACTCAAGTCACAATGTATCCTAGGGAGACACAAAGGAACAGATGCTGGAGTAAGCAGAAAAAGAAGATGATCCATCTTACTGGACATATCATTTCTAAAGTCTCATTTGAAGAATAGTTATAAGGCAGGGAAATGATTGGAGCAAAAGGTATGTTGGAGAGGAAGTTATTTTTCCATGTAACAGTTAAGACAAAAGAGCAACATTCAAAAATACAATTGACTACTTCTTCTTCCCTATCTCTAAGTTTTGTAGGAAAGATGGTGAGATAATAATTAAAACTAGGTGTATAAAATCAATCCTCAAAATATACAAGTGAATACCAATTTTTTTAAAAATGCATACCCTATATCCATGATGGCGAACCTATGACATATGCCAGAAGTGGCAAGTAGCTCCCTCTCTGATGGCATGTGAGCCGTCGTCCCAGTTCAGCTCTGCTGCACATGCGCCCGTGCCTCCCACTGACCAGCTGGTCTTCGGGTATCTGCCACGCATGCCTGGTGGGCAGGGTGCTTGTGGGAGGCTACACGTGTATGTGCGGGGGGCAATCGTGCATGCATGGGGGGTGCACATGCACAGGGGATATGCACACATTATGGTTCAGACATGTACTTTGGGCACTCTGTCCAGAAAAGGTTAGCCATCACTGCCCTATATTAAAAGAATGGCAATGGATGAATGAATGAATGAGAAAGTGAAATGTCTGTGATACTGATTCAATTTCTGCTCATAGACTATGCACCATTGCTCGATATCTTTAAATTAAAATTATTACCTAAGCTCCACATTAGGTTTGATGAGATCACATCCTAATCTATTCTATGTTGGTTTAATAGCTAATGGCAGCTTTTCAAAATTTGTCAGCTGTCCAGAACTTAAGTGTAAGTTTGTGGCTGTAGAAATTGAAATTATAAATGAATGAATGATAAATAAATGCAGGAGAGACATTTTTATTGGAACAATGACAAGGAGCGTGAAAGTTTGACAGTAGTAATGTACAGTAGCTGGCATCGTATCAGGATAATTTGCTGTAGAAGAGATTTCGAGGAAGGTTGTAGCACAGTCAAGCATTTCAGTAACACTTGCCATTATTCAGACATTTCCTTTAATTAAGTCACTCAGATTTTTTAAATTTCATTTTTAGCATTTTTGAAAATATTCACCAATTTTTAAATTTCTATTTGAATGGATCAGTTTCACTTTAAATAGCATGGCTTCATTATGAAATATCTATTTAGCTGCACAATGGAATTTAAGTTCTAATAAATAAACAAATCAACTTACCTTGATTTCATTTTATTTATCAAACTTGCCAGAGTCTTGATTTTATAAACTTGATTGTGTATGAGGGTAAAGGTTCATCTTCAAGTTTGTGGTTTCATTATCAGACTAGATAACACTGATTAGGTATATTTGTTTACTCATACTAGGCACCATAAGGAGAATTTCATGTGGCATTATGATCCAGACTTTACTCCTTTTGTATATGTGTGCCTTCTTGGAAATTTTGACATACCCTGTCAAAATTGAGTCGCCATAGTCATAAGAGTGATCCAGCTTCACCAATGGCATTTTTTGGCAGAAAATGGCCAAAGCATCACAAATTGTGATCAAGTAAGTGTGGGACACAGGAGTGGGTTCTAATTTTTTTTACTACCGGTTCTATGGGTGTGGCTTATTTTGTAGGCATGGCTTGATGGTCATGTGACAATTCTTTAGGATTTAACAGAGGTACTGGTCTACCAGGCTTTTAACTGCTTGCAGAGCTGTACCGGTCTACTGATTTGTTTTTGGAGGCACTGGTCTATCTATTTACGTCTGCAGGCACTGGTCTACTCATTTGTTTTTGGAGGCACTGGTTTACCACCACACTTCCTTTTAACACTGATCAGCTGTAGGGCGGCCCTTTGAAGCCCCACAGCAAGAGTTTAAACAGCTTTTTCCTTCTAGCCGATCAGCTGGGACTCAGGAGGCAGCAATAGATTGGGGGTGGGGCCAAATAAAAGGTAAGAATAATCTGTGGGGGCGGGGGGCAGAACCAATTTGGTGACATCAAATCGTCACTGTTACTGACTCGGAGGAACTGGGAGGAACCGGGGGGAACCCACCACTGGTGGGACATTGCAAACTGTTGTAAAGGCCAGCCAGGTGCCAAATGTCCAAATGACAAACATGTGATCACATGGGCAGAGTGACGATTGTGCATTTAAATTTAGGTTGTAACTTCACACAGTAACAGATTTGGAAGGGATCTTGGAGTTCATCTAGTCCAACCCCTGCTCACACAGGAGACCTGTACTAGGGGTTCAAACCACCAAACTGCCAACCTTTCTGACTTAGTCTTCAGAAATAGTCGTTAATTGGAGCCATTATTAAGCAAATGGTTGTTGAGTTAAGGTCTACAAGTGCATTAAAGTTATGTTAATAGAGAGTAAATATGTTTTTATATTTGTTGATTTTTCTTTCTAGGGTAAGAGGAAGTTTTCTGAAATTCAGGATCAGCTTTATATTGAGAAAATATAAAAGAAGTTTATTGCTTTTGATTATCCATACAGATGGTATTGGGTAGAAATTCAGAGCAACACCCACACCCCACACACACCCACAGCCCCACACACCAATGGTTAACGTAATTTAGATGAATATTTTTTCTGTCTAATGGGAAGAAGGATAAACAGTAAAACAAGAACATAGTAAAAGGTTATCAGACTATACTTCATTATGTCAGCTATACAAAGTAAAGACTTTGTATTAATTTTATGGCTGATAATTCCTACCACACATGAGGAGAATTAATAATATGGATATGAAGAAAAACAATTTATTAATGTTAATAACTCCTCCAATAAAATTTTCAGAGAATATATGGTGATAAATTGAATAATTATGGGTATAATTATGACTAACTAGGACTATAATTGCATACTAATGTAATAATAATGACACAAAATGTAGATCATGAATTTTAACTGCTCAGTTATTTCAAATTTCCAAAAGGACAGATCATTTTTCTCCAAAAATGAAAATAGAAATAGCCTCGTTTCTTTTTTCTTAAAAAAACAAAAACTGAACAGTATATGCTTTTACTGAGGGGAAAAAAACCCCACTTATTTGTAGCTTAAAATCAGTGTCATTAGTGTGATATTATGAATATCTTATGATAATTAGCAATTCTAAACTATTCTAAAATCAAGAAGATATTCACTGGTGCCCACCTCATATCAGAGAGAATGTATTAAGTTTTTTGTCAAGCATCCCATATGTTGGGTGTGAAAGTCCAGATTGCTACATATGGCTTTGTGCATTCTATACCTCTTTGCTACTATCTAGTGGCCATCTGTATTCATTTTTTTTCCCAGTATAGCTACAGGTGATTTTCAATTTACAACCACAATGTAGTTTGCCCATTACAGTCATAATGTTTGTAAAGCAAGTCACTCACGTGACCAATACAATTTGATGAGTTTTTTTCTGTGGAAGTTATTAAATGAATGTTGCAGGGGTGGGTTCTACTTATCTTTACTACTGGTTCGCAGCAGGACCGCGCACATGCACAGAAGCTTTCCTGACGATGTCGGGGACGGTGGACAGAGCCTCCCGCCAGTTTTAATACTGGTTCTTTCAAACCGGTCTAAACCGGGGGCAACCCACCACTAAATTGTGGTCCAGTCTTGCCAAAAACTGGAACTAAATGCCAATTTTCAGGAAAATGTCATAAAGGGTGGTCATGGGATCGCAGAACACTGTAAATGGACATAAGTGTGAGTGAGTTGCAGAGCTTGCCAAAAATGCAGTCATGTTACCTCAGGAAGAGGGGGCAGCCATTAAAACTTCAGAACTGGTCATAAGTAACTCTGGTGAGGTCCGTTCTAACTTTGAATGGTTGTGGGGGACTTTGGTGCTCTCTGAGCTTGCTTGTTTTCTTGTAGACATATCATTACCCAAACTAGGTAATATCATCAGTTACCTAGAAAGGAATGGAGTTTACTCTCAGTCTGATATTTTAGTGGCTTGCCTGTCACTGCTGGTGGGGGTGTCTTACAGATTCTTTGATTTGGCTGTTTGCTGTTGGCTTCTTTGACAGTTTCTTGATTAGGGTATTGTTTATTTGATTGCTGGTCTGGTGTTAACTTTGGAATTAATCTATGCTGATCCGGGTGCTGATTGCTGGAGGAGATTGTGCTTGGGTCTTTTTGTTCCTTTTTGGGTAGGGTAATAGTCTCTTTGGCAGCGTCCATAGATGGTGTTAATGTCTATATGTCTATTGATGGCTGATTTGTCAGAATGCCAGACAGGGGTGGGTTCTAAATTTTTTTACTGCTGGTTCTGTGGGCGTGGCTTATTTTGTGGGTGTGGCTTGATGGTCATGTGACAATTATTTACGATTTAGCAGAAGTACTGGTCTACCAGGCTTTTAACTGCTTGCAGAGCTATACCGATCTACCCATTTATTTTTGCAGGCACTGGTCTACTCATGTATTTTTGCAGGCATCAGTCTACTCATTTGTTTTCTTTTAACACTGATCAGCTGTAGGGCGGCCCTTTGAAGCCCCACAGCAAGAGTTTAAACAGTTTTTTTCCCTCTAGCCATCAGCTGGGACTCAGGAGGCAGCAATAGATTGGGGTGGGGCAAATAAAAGGTAAGAATAATGTGGGGGGTGGAGGGGGAGCAAGGGGGGGGACAGAACCGGTTCGGTGACATCATATCATCACTGCTACTGGCTCGGCCGAACCGGGCCAAATCGGGAGGAATCCATCACAGGTGCCAGGCTTCCAGACATTCCGTGGCATTTTTGGACATGGCTTAATCTAGGATGGTCACATTTTCCCAATTGAAACTATGATTAAATCTGTCTGTATGTTGTGAAATTGAAGAATTTTGGTCATGTCTTCTGACTGCTAGTTGGTGTTCGTGGATGTCTTCTACCTGTTGGTCCTACATAGTGATTGTTGCAATCCTTACATTGTATGTTATAGATGACTCTCATTTTTTTCTTCTTCTGGGGTTGTTTTGTTTTGTTTTGTTTTGTTTTGTTTTGTTTTATTTTGTTTTGTTTTGTTTTGTTTTGTTTTGTTTTGTTTGTCTGCTTAGGATGTTTTGAAGGGCTTTAGTTGGCTTGAATGCTAAGCTGATTCCATGTGCTAGCAGTATGTTGGTCGTTTCTGAGATATTCTTAGTGTATGGCAATGTAATTATTTTTAGGGTTTGTATTGGTTGTGTTCAGTGGTGCAATTCAAATTTTTTACTACCGGTTCTGTGGGAGTGGCTTGGTGGGTGTGGCTTGGTGGGCATGGCAGGGGAAGGATACTGCAAAATCTCCATTCCCACCCTACTCCAGGGGAAGGATACTGCAAAATCCCCATTCCCTCACTCCTGGGAGAAGGATATTGCAAAATCTCCATTCTTACATCACTCGGGGGCCAGCCAGAGGTGGCATTTGCCAGTTCTCCGAACTACTCAAAATTTCCGCTACCGGTTCTCCAGAACCTGTCAGAACCTGCTGGATTTCACCCCTGGTTGTGCTGTATTGGGTTGAGTGGTCAGGGACTTTTTGATAAAATTGCATGGATAGAGATTTTATTACAGAACCATGATGGCACAGTGGTTAGAATGCTGTGCTGCAGGCTAACTCACTGCTCGCTCCAGGGATTCGATTCTGAATGGCTTAGGGTTGACTCAGCCTTTCATCCTTCCAAGATCCGTAAAATGAGCACCCAGATTGTTGGGGAAAATAAGCTGACTCTATAAACCACTTAGAGAGGGCTGTAAAGCACTGTGAAGTGGTATATAAGTGTTATTGCTATTGTTGGAATGTATTGTTTCAATGGTTGCCAAATGACCATCCATAAGTCTAGGACTGCCTATATTTGCATCTGTGGCTCTGGGATAGTAGTACTTGGGATGAACAAAAACAATTAAAAAGAACAGAATAATAATATATAATAATAAAACAAAGCCTTGTATTCCATGATAGTTCAGTGTTCCTTTAGGCGTGGATGAAAAATGCTGTATCTCTGTGTATTTGCTGACAAGGTCTGAAAACCTTGACCATGCTGTCCATCACAACACAGTGACCTTAAAAATCAAGCCTTATACAGAAATTTCTCAAGATATAAGAAACAAGAACTGTCTTATTTTCTTTTCAGTTAGATAGCAAATGCTCTGGGTAATGAGTAACGTAAGTATGTGTTTAATGCCTGTCTGCACTATTTATGAGAATAAAAGCTCATACAGTGATTTAGCCCTTCCATTGCACTTTTATAAAAGTGAAGTGATACACTATTATTTATACCTTTACAATTTTTATAAAACCACTTTTAGCTAAGGAGATTGGTAGAAAGCCCAAAGGGATTAGGATTGGTGCACCTGGGAAACAAAAGAAGTAGAAGAATGAGAATGGGGAGGAGGAGGAGAAGGGTAAGGAGGAGGAGGGGGAGGAGGAGGAGAAGGAGGAGGAGGAGGAGGAGGAGAAGGAGAAGGAGAAGGAGAAGGAGAAGGAGAAGGAATTACAAAGAATTATATAGGAGAAGGAATTACAAAAAATATATATAATATTATATATTATATGACTGAAAGAGATCTTTGAGGTCTTTTAGTCCACCCACCTGCCCAAGGCAAAAGATCTTATGCCATCCTGGACAAGTGGCTGTCCAATATTTTCTTGAAAATTCCACTGATGGAGCACCCACAACTCTGAGAGGCAAGATGCTCCATTGTTTAATTGTTCTCACTCTCAGAATATTTCTCCTCAGTTTCAGGTTGAATCTTTAATGAGCTTCCATCCATTGCTTCTTGTCCTGCTTCAGATGCTTTGGAGAATAATTTCCTCCAAAGACCCTATTTTCTCTGGGATAGGCCCTTAAATACTGGAAGACTGCTATCATGTTACTTTCTAATCCTTTTCTATATTAGGCTAAACATACCTATTTTTCTTAACTGTTCACCATACAGTTTAGCCTTCAGACCTCTTGTCATCTTCATTGCTCTTCTCTGCAATCTTTCCAAGGTCTCTATTGTGGCAACCAGAACTGGGTGTGGTACTCCAAGTGTGGCCTCGCAAGTGCAGTACAAGGTGCATATATCACTTCTAATGATCTTGCTGCTATACCATTACTGATGCAGGCTAGAATATATTGGACCTTTTGGCCAGTGCAGTACACTCATGGCACATAATTAAGCGATGGTCCATTAAGACAGCTAGTTCCCTTTGACAGTGTATTTGGTTTTACCTGCCTAAATGTAGGACCTTACTTTTCTCACATTTTCTGTAGTTCAGCTGTTTTTAAATGATGAAGACCTCCTCCTCCTCCTCTGTGTCCAGTCAAACATCTGAATATTAAAGACATATAGTTTTTCATATCTGTTTTACTGAATAGGCAGATCTTTATGTATATAGGCTCATGCAAACTGCAATGCAAAAATTAATCAAGGTGAACCATATCTAAGACTTCGCTGAGTAGCTGTTCCACAATATGGGATTAATATATGGAAAGATGAGATTTACAGATACAGCTGGGAGAAAATTGACACACATGGCCATGTAGATACAACTATACAAATAAATATAGTCGTAGATATACAGCTTCAGAAAGTAGAAGAAACTTTATAACTGGGTGATCTCAGAAAGCTAAAACTATAATTGGATCTGATTTGCACTTTCTTTGGAGCTCATCAGGAAATATAAGAGATATATGTTAGATCAGGAAACTGAAAAACTTTCTGCAAGAAGGTAATGGCAACCACTTCTATATTTTTTACCAAGAAAACTACATGGACTTATCCAAATTAAGAATAGAGGGAACTTTGTAGTTATTTTTACTCACATGTATAAATAAATGCCATTAATACCATAACCAGAATGTTTGAAAAAGCAATAAAAAACATGTGCATATATTATTATTATTTAAAAAAAAGTTACATAAAAAAAAATCAGCCAAATCGTGATTATGTGAAAATACTCCACAATGTGAGTTTCATTGTCTGACCTGGAAATATTCTTGTAGAGCAGGGGTGTCAAACTCGATTTCATTGAAGTCCGCACCAGGGTTGTGTTTGACCTTGGGAGGCGGGATTGAGCATGGCCAGGGTGGGCATCACCAAATCGATGTCAGTCGGGGGCGCCTGTGGTGGCTCAAGTCCTCTGCCAGTGATAATGGGCTCCTGAGCTCCTTTTTGGCTGCCACAGCCTCCTCCAGCCCTCTGCCAGTGAAAACGGAGCTCGGGAAGGCAGTCCTCCTGAGCTCCGTTTTCACTGGCAGAGGGCTGCAGGAGGCTGTGGCAGCCAAAAACAGAGCTTGGATGCCCATTTTTGATGGCAGAAGTACCACAGACTGGGCCTTTGCTGTTTCCAGAGAAGTCCTGCTGGTCAGATCTAAGTACCCTGTGGGCTGCATCCGGCCCCCGGGCCTTGAGTTGGACACCCCTGTTGTAAAGCAACTATTTGATAACTCCCCGAAGAAGAGATTTTTCTTAAGAAAGAGCAGGTGAATAAACCCTGGAGTCATTGAAGCAGGCAAGTGGTTTTCTCTCTGTGTATTTTAATTTTTCAAATTCTGCCTTCTGCCTTTCCACATTGTTCTGTCACATTCATAGGCATTTACTCACATTTTACTCTTGTATATTGCATAGGTACCATCATTATTTCAATCAAAATGGCTAAAAATTATCACCACATAATCCACACTTATTGTGGAAAGGAGGCCAGTAGTGTTTATTAAATAAATTTAAAACATTGGATGTTGGTTTCAGTATTCACTCATATTTCATATACATCAATTAGTGTTTAATAGTATGCTTCTGGTCCATATTAGTTTTGGTATACTGAAGACGTTCAGATATGTTGCAGTTGAACGTTCAAACTGCAGAAATGGCCTTCGACCTTCAGACTATCCATTAGTAATCTGTCCAACTGCTTATTAAAAATGAAAATACATATGATTCAGAGTTTTCAAAATTCTTTTTTTCCAGAGCTGTTCTAAAAGAATTGTAACTATTAGTGGAGTCTTCTCCTTGTAAACACCAAGGAGATGTCCTTTCCCATCCTTCTCGGTCCTTCTTTCATTCAAATAACATTTTGTAATGTTTTCCAAATGGTTTCCATTATTAATTTATTTATTTTTTTTGCTTTTGGAATAGCAATAAATTAAGTATTCGGCTGTGAGTTGCCTGCCATCTCTCATAATAATGAGGTCCTTTTTTAAAATCCATTTTCTTAGCCAATAAGTATTAATCAGAACCCCTTGATTAATGTCTATCTCCAGCTTTATTTTAAGACTAAGAGTAATATCACTTCTTCTAAAATAAGACTTCATTTCTAGAGACACCAGGTTGTGATTGGAGTTTAATACAAACTCAAAACATTTAATATTACCGAACTTCAGCATTGTTCTTGGAAGATATACACAAGGGCATAAGTGAAATAGAGACAATCAATCAAAGTTTACAAGAAGCATACAAGGGTTTTAGCAAACTGTTTGGAAGCAATATATCCAATTATGGTTGCGGCGCATAGTACATATATTATGCAGATTTGAAACTTTACAGCAACCCAAGATTTTTGTTAGGAGACAAACTATGCAAGCATGATAGCCTTATCTTAATTGCAGTTGTCAGCTATCAATATCTGATTTATTGTTTGTGTATAGCAAAACTTCCATTAAGAGAAGAAATAATAGCTTTGCTTTCTTCTTTGGTAAGGGATGATATAGCATTATAGGCTGCCTAATGCACAGTTCCGCGTCTCATAATTCGAAATCATAGCATAAAAGAAGAAATTCATCAGGCTTATGATTTATCAATTCATTACAATATTTTAATTCATTATATTAAGGGTGGTTGGGTTTTTTTTTTTTTTTTTTTTTTTTTGGTAACAGGAATAACAAAATAGTGCATGTTTTGCATGGGGAAAAAAACAATATTTATCCCTTTAAGAATATTTGGAGGAAGCAGGTTTTCTCTGAAGATTGCCATTCAGCAGACAGACTAATGGTAGAGCATTGTAAAGGTTCCTATTTATTGTAGGAAGGGCTTTCTACTTTTTGTGTTGTGATTATAAAATTTTTGTCAGGTTGCTGTTAGGAAATTTTGCTTAAGGTTTGTGTTTTAGACAGAAGCTTGAAGTTTGCCTGGTGTTCGGTTCAAGACAAACAGTTACTTTCATCTTATATCAACAGTAGTGTTTTTCTTACCGAAAATGTCATATTTATCTGCTCCTTAGTTATAACAGGAAGCTTCCTGTGTTCCTGGTTTTTTTACAACCAAACCAGATTCAGGTGATAATGAAAAAATGTCAGCGGAAGTCTAATGATGACCCTGCTTTCAAAAGCTGTCTCCTCCAGACAGTTCTGAACTTAAGTATGCAGAGGGAAAATCCTTCAGGTCTGCAGCTGCAACACAGAGAGAGAGAAGTTTGGGGCAGTAGAGTTTCCCAGGAGAAAGAGACAGTGGTGAGTAAAAGTGACATAGAATCATGCTATACAAAGCTGTGATGACTGACAAAATCAGTCCTAAATTGTTACTACTTAAAAGAGATGTGTCTGAATACCTACTGATCAGGGGTGGGTTCTAAATTTTTTTTTACTTCCGGTTCTTTGGGCGTGGCTTATTTTGTAGGCATGGCTTGATGGCCATGTGACAATTCTATAGGATTTAGCAGAGGTACTGGTCTACCAGGCTTTTAACTGCTTGCAGAGCTGTTTGTTTGTCTACCCATTTGTTTTTGGAGGCACTGGTCTACCCATTTATTTTTGCAGGCACCAGTCTACCTATTTGTTCTTGGAGCGTTCCGTCCTACCCATTTGTTTTTGGATCGCACTGGTCTACCACCACACTGCCTTTTACCGCTGATCAGCTGTAGGGTGGCCCTTTGAAGCACCACAGCAAGAGTTTAAGCAGTTTTTTTCCTTCTAGCCAATCAGTTGGATCTCGGGAGGCAGCAAATAAATTGGGGGCAGGGCCAGGCAGAGGTGGCATTTACCAGTTCTCCAAACTACTCAAAATTTCCACTACCGGTTCAGAGAACCGGTAGCAACTCACCACTGCTACTGATTGTATCCAATCTTAGTTCCTATATGATTGAGTAACCATTTTAACAGATTATTGAATGCTACAGATATGATATATATTTGATTTCACGGAAAAACAATTGACAAAGTGCCCAATGACATTCTGATTAAATAGCTAGTTAGGTATGGCTGAATGGTATGACAAATGAACAGCTGGCTTGAAAAAATAGGCTCAAAGGAAGGTTATCCCTGGTTCCTTCTGAAACTAAATGGAATATAGAATCATGCCCAAAGCTCTTGGTTCTTGGCTCAACATTTTCACTGATCACTTTGAGGAAGAGAGATAATTTGTATCAGATTTGCAGATGATGCAGAATTAAGTGAAATAATTAATTCCCTAGAAGACAGAAAGTTCAAACAATATTGATACATTGAAGAAATAGTATGAGAATAATAGAAGGACATTTAAGAGAGATAAATGTGTACTTTTGTGCATAAGAATCTGATGCACAGATATATGATGGGGGAATATTTTTCATGCTAATGGGAATTTGTGGGGGAAAATGCAATGGATTACAACTGTGTGATGTGACTTAAAAAAGGCAAAGGAAATTTCAACAGGAATTTAAAAAATACTGTTCCAAATTTTAGAAACTAATTACTCTATTTTATTCAAAAATACAAATACAGACACAGGGAGTATTTGGGATTGCTCACATGAATATTCTACTTTCAGTAGATTATTGTTATCCCATTATTAGATTTAAGTGGAGGTCTCTGCTGACTTTTCTTCTACATTGTTACATGAGAATTCTGAAATTCAGTAACATGACAACATTACATTGCGTGGCTGGTTGATTGAATGATCACTCATCCAGAAAGGTGCAAAAATCAATTGTGATTAAATACATGGAGAATACTTCCATATACTTTTCATCATATGGTTAGATTGCATGTTTCCTCATTCATAAAGTTTTATTCCTTGACAGGTAGGAAGGTGGAAGCTACCAGAATCGAATATGGAAGATATAAATCAGTACTGCATCAATATAGAGTGTGTTGAATCTTAATATCTTAAAATCAATATCTCTATTCACTGGAAAGAATTTTCTGAAGTTTTACTTCTCTCTCTAGTAAAACTTGACATAATTGCAAATGTAAGGTTGGATCGGTATACAGTAGAAATCAGTGGTGGGTTGCTACCGGTTTGCGCCGGATCAGGTGAACCAGTAGCAGTGGTGACAGGAGGCTCCGCCCACCTGCCCGGATACTTCTGTGCATGCACATGCCCACAAGCAAACTGGTAGCAATGGGTTTTGAAACCTGCCCCTGGTAGAAATGCATATTATCCGTGATGTGAGCAGATTTTTTTAAAAACTTGATTTATATGACGCCCTTCTCCGAAGACTCAGGGCGGCTTACAATGTGTTAAGCAATAGCCTTCATACTTTTGTATATTTTTATACAAAGTCAGCTTATTGCCCCCACAAACTGGGTCCTCAATTTACCTACCTTAGAAAGGATGGAAGGCTGAGTCAACCTTGAGCCTGGGGATTCGAACTAGCAGTAATTGCAGACAGCTGGGTTTTAATTACAATGCTTAGTCTGCTGAGCTATCCAGGCTCCTACATTATTGCATTATTACATTAAATGCAACAAAAGAAGATTGTCCTTATAACAATGGCTATTGAATATGCTTCAGAGTACTTATTCATGTAAAAAGAGAGTATGTTGGCTAACAATAACTCTGAGTGGCTTACAAAGATACAATTAAAAAAAAGAAAAAAATTAACAAGCAAGAAGTATAAAACCATAAAAACTGAAACCATACCATAACATTTTAACTAGGCTGAGAAAATAAATAAATTTCACCTTTAGAGCCCTTCGTGGCATGGGTCTAGGTTACTTGAGGAATTTTATCTTCCAAAGGGGATCGGCCCACCGGCCAAGGAGGTATGGTGTGACATATCGGCTACAGAATTCTGGCTGGCAGAATCCAGGGGAAGAGCTTTCTCTGCCATCGCTCCTGCCTTTTGGAATATTTTGAGGAAAGACCAACTGTCACGCTTCTGACCTTCTCTAAGAACATGAATTGTCGTGGGTCCCAATGGGAGAGCATCATCCTGGAGGCCCTCCCTTCTCATCTTCCACTCTCCCTCCCTTCCTCCCTCCCCATCCTTTAGTTATAGCTGATAATTTGTATTTTTATAGTTTTATTCTTATTCATATTTATGGTGGTTTTCTATTGTTTTATTCTTTTTGGCATTGTAAGCCACAGAATCATTACAGGGTGAGATGTAGAGCAAACAAATTAAATAAAAATAAATAAATAAATAAAATAAACAAGTATTTTTTTAGTGTTGAAGTCTTGTGAAATTCTGTGTTCTATCCATTTTAACCATCCATTTAATACGTATGAATCATAGAACAAATAAACAATAAGCTTCTGGCTTTTCCTCTCTCCATACATGATTGATTTATTAATGTATGGCTATTTATAATGCCCACCAAAATAAATTATTTAAAGAATTCTAACTATTGCTTAACTTGACTGAAATTTCTCAGAATTTTTGCTTCCTCTCTACCCAATTGTTAGCAGATACATTATCTCAAACAATGTTGAAATAAACATAGCCTTCTAATTTCACAAACCACAAATACCGAGAATTCATGAAATTCATTCCTTGTTTATATTTTATTTCTGCTCTTTGTAGTGTAAAAACTATAACAAGTTTCTCCTTTCCTGTTTATAGTTACAAACTATCTTTTGGATTTATTTTTATATTTGATTTGGTTAATCCTACTGGTTATGATAAATTAATGTTTGGATTTGTCTTGGGTTTATTTGTTCATTCCTATATTGTCCTATAATGTTGACCTATGATTTTCTGTTGACATAGAATTGTGAGTTTTATTTTACATGGTTCCTTCAGAAAACTGAAGTCTTGAAAGTCAGCTAAGAAAGGCATTCAGCAATCACATCAGGGGTGAAATCCAGCAGGTTCTGGAGAACCGGTAACAGAAATTTTGAGTGGTTCGGAAAACTGGTAGTGGAACCGGCAAATGCCACCTCTGGCTGGCCCCAGAGTGGGGTGGGAATGGAGATTTTCCAATATCCTTCCTCCAGGAGTGGGGAAGGAATGGGGATTTTGCAATATCCTTTCCCCAGGAGTGGGGTGGGAATGCAGATTTTGTAGTATCCTTCTGCCTGGAGTGGGGTGGGAATGGAGATTTTGCAGTATTCTTCCCCTGTCATGCCTACCAAGCCACAGCCACCAAGCCACACTATGACCACCAAGCCATGCCCACAGAACCGGTAGTAAAAAAATGGATTTTTCCACTTAATCATATGTTTCTTGATTTGAGTAAACTATTAAATACATTTGAACATTTCCATGTTTAGGAATGAAGGCAAATGAGTCCAGAAGAGTAAATTTCTATTCCTGGTAATTGACCCAAATTCGATCTCAATTTCCATGTTTATTTTCTACTTTTGGATTTGGTGTCAAAAGAGTTTCTGGCTACTTAGTTTTTTCCCCCTATAGTACTCAAGAAAAACCTTATAGTATTTATTTAACTCTCATTCTTAATTCAGATGTGATGGTGGCTTAATACAACACAAAGATGTACAACAAGCATTTTTTAAAATCATTTTCAATCATCAATAATAATTAAAGCTAAGTGGAAATAGAATAGTGATGGATTGGCTGTAATTATATTTTCCATTCATATGAATGGTATCTACATCAGTTGAAAACTGGACTAACAATGAAAGCAAGCAAAACATTATGCTCTGCCACAGTGCTTAGATTTTGTGAACCTACAGTTCGTGCAAAATCCAACAATGTACTTTAGTCCAAAATAGGATTAAAAATATAGGATTGATTTTTTTCCCCATAATCAGGTATATTTTCTTTTAAGAGAAGTTGCATATAATAATTTGGAGCTCCACTCTAACATAATTTATAGGAAAGTATATTAGCAAAACACAGTATAAGCCATAAAGTAATAAAGAATGCACAAATAAAGACACTGATAAATGCTCCCATTCAGTTTGGAAAAGAACACTCAGAATTGTGTGTGTGTGTGTCTGTGTCTGTGTGTCTGTGTCTGTGTGTCTGTGTCTACATGAGTTTGTGTATACTCATTTTTTCCAAATTCTTTCTCAGTTTGTCATCCACAACAAGCACATCCTTCATTCTGAGGCATGGGTTAAATCTCCTGATTATCACAAGAAGCTTTTAGAGACATTCAGGATCAGAAGTAGTAGTAGAAGAATCTATTCAAGAGCATTTTACGTGGCCCTACCATAGAATATACCATAGAATAGAATGAGGGATGTGGTGGCTCAGTGGCTAAGATGCTGAGCTTGTCGATCGAAAGGTCGGCAGTTAAGTGGTTCGAATCCCTAGTGCTGCGTAATGGGGTGAGCTCCTGTTACTTGTCCCAGCTTCTGCCAACCTAGCAGTTCGAAAGCAGGTAAAAAATGCAAGTAGAAAAATAGGGACTGCCTTTGGTGGGAAGGTAACAGTGTCCATGAGCCTTTGGCACTTAGCCATGCCGGCCACATGACCACAGAGACATCTTCGAACAGCGCTGGCTCTTCGGCTTTGAAACAGAGATGAGCACTGCCCCTAGAAACGGGAACCACTAGCACATATGTGCGAGAGGAACTTTTAACTTTACCATAGAATCATATAACCCAGTGCTCCACTTTGTGTTACTTAAAGCCTCACAAAATAGAGCTCCTGTAGAGGAACAACAGATGACCTTTTGAATATGATAGAAATGGCTTGCACTTTATGTAATACAAATAAAGGGCATCCAAGAAATTTATGGTAGATTAGCAAAAGGCATTCCAGTTGGAGTGGGCTTCAAAAATGCTTCAGAAAATCAGCTATGCTCAATACAATTTTTATTCTCTGGTACCTGCCTTGTAGAGAACATTAAGCATCCAATTTATATCTCAAGTTTAAGACCATAGGGTTCTAATTATCACCTGTGGAGAACCCAGTCCATATTTAACATTCAAAAGAGGAATAGAAAATATGAAATGGAGGCTTTTCTACCACCAAATCTTAGTGGTGAAATTCCTTTTCGAAGTAAGATCAATTGTCCCAACTTTAATAGTGTTAATGTAGACCACATTTTAATTTTGATCTGCTGTTTACTATGACATTTTATCCATTTATTTTGATTTTAGTGTTCTATGCTTATTGTTGTTGTAGCTTTAGGTACCCTTATTAGAAGAGCAATAAGTGTTTAAACAAATAATATTTGCACATGAAATTAACATTTGTCTGGCATTACATGATCAATTAGCCTGGCCTGTTCACTTTGGTAACAATAAAATGCAGTGTACAAAGTACCAAATTTATTTTGCTGAAATTACTTATATAATATTACTTTTGGATAGAAAATAATAATTTTAGCTAGATAGTTGGACATATCTATATATGTTGGATATAATTGTCCTGTGTGAATTGGTAAGTAGATAGGCAGGTAGGTATACAGAAGCTTGTTTACTTTCCAGTTTAGGGTTGAAAAGAAACAATAAGCTCAATACAGTATGGCCTCCATACCAATGGTGGGTTTCTACCAGTTCACCCCAGTTTGGGCGAACCAGCAGCGGCGGTGGTGGGAGGCTCTGCCTACCCTCTCGGACATCATCATATATGCTCTGTGCATTTGTAGAAGGTTCTGCACATGTACAGAGGCACCACACTTGCTCACAGTTCCAAACCAGTAGCGAAGGTAAGTGAAACCCATACCTAAGGGAAGAGTAAAACTTATGGTAAGTCTTTCTGTTTCTGGTCCAGTTTGCTGACCCTGCAGCACATTGACATAGAAGATGAGAGGGGGAGGGAGACAGGACAGACTGATACCCCCTAAACAGAGAGAAGGAGAGTGGGAGAGAGAGGGAATTATAATCAAACACGATTCTCAAGTTAAATAAAATACCAGGAGATTTTTATGGACATCTGCATGCTACTTTCTTGGCATGACATGGAAGTGGTTTGTCACTGTCTGCTAGGATTTTTAACAATTTCTTGGCTGGTCTTCCAGCTCTTAATTTCCCTACTTATTTTGAAGTTGCAAAAATTCATTTGGTTCATCAATTGCAGCCATTCCTGGGAGGCCCCCTGGATAGCCACCCGTTCCATAGTGACCTACGAATGGACTATTGCCATGTGCTCTACATTGAGCTGGTGTTGTGGCCTTTTGGCCACCGGCCCCTCCAGCAACCGAATCAGATGAGGAGGAAGTGTGGGAGTCAGGGTCAGCATCAAGGCAACCTGAGAGCTCTGAGGGGGAAGAGGAAATGGAGCTGTCAGAGAGAGAGACAGAGGCAGAGCCTGGGCCATCCGTCAGTTCTCAGATGGGGAGTCAGCAGCCCCCAGGTCTGGAGGTGGCTGATGAGGAAGAGGAGGAACAGCTGGGTCCAGTGGCTGACATGCGAATGCACAGAAGGCAGAGGAAAGGAGAGCAGTGGAAATCCATGGGCTGATCCTTGGGATGGAAAAGCCACTGCTGCTAGCGAAGCCCCACCATAGCTCTGCGGATAAAAGGCAGGGGACGGAGATGAATAGATGTGGCAGACAACTATTCATCTCCCTGCTGAACATATTTGTTAGCCTGCAGTGAGAGAGAAACTTTTTGCCGGGGCTGCTGGTGGTCCTAATAAAGGAATCATTGATTTAACTACAGAGGGTTTGTCGTGTTTGGGGAAGTGGGTCAGAACAGCTGGCTTGATCCCTGAGAAGCTACAGTCCATCCAGAGTACAGCAATAAAGGCAGTAATGACCATGCGCTGATTGCCATGTAGCTTCTGAGTTCAGTTCAATGTGCTCATTTCCATCTTTTAAGCTCTTCAAGGCATAAGTCACCATTATTTGAAGGACAGCCTATCTGTTATAGTTTTTGCTTCTTTTGATTAAACAATATCATCTTTTGGGATCTTGGAAAAACACACATCCCCTGCATGGAATCTGTACTCTCAATAGCACCTTCCCCAAAATATATATTACTCCACTCTGATTATGTTTAAAAAATCTGGATTCAGGTAGACATCATGGCCTTATGGAATTTTATCTGATTCAGTATGCACAAGGCCTTACTGTTTGCATTGTTGTCAGCTACCCAGTGTTTTAAGGAGTTGGGTCAGCTCTCATAAATACATTCATACTTGCTAATGAGGACCAGCCCTGCATAATTTTGAGGTTCAGCCAAAATCAGCTAAATCATCTTGTAATTCTTAATGTTGAATCAGTACATCTAAAATGAAAACAAAGAAAAAGGCAATCTCCCTTGCTATCTAATATTTATTTATTTATTATTTATTTATTAGTTCAATTTATATGTCGCCCTCCTCCGAAGACTCAGGGCGGCTTATAATGCACTTATAACAATAACCTTCATTCTTTTGTATATACCTGCTTATTAGGGCTTTGTCCCCCCATAAGTGGTGTTTCTACAAAGTCAGCTTATTGCCCCCACAAACTGGGTCCTCAATTTACCTACCTCAGAAGGACGGAAGGCTGAGTCAACCTTGAGCCTGTTGAGATTTGAACTCGCACTAATTGCAGGCAGCTGGCAGCTAAGTGCTATATAGCAGCACTTAGTCCGCTATACCACCAAGGCTCTTAATGTCTTATATTAATAGACATGATGCATCAAAATAATAAGGATGAGATTTACTACCAGTCTTGTTCAGGGACTGAATCCAGAATTGTGAAAGTTGTTAAACTAGCAGTTGGTAAACAAGAACTCCCTATAATTGTTAATCCCTCTGTTATAGTTTGTAAATCTTGTTTATGGCTCTACTGTTTGAATCTAGCTTGTTATGGTTTATCCAATCAATCTTGTTGAAGTCAACTATGGCAGGATGCAACATACAGGTAGTCCTTGACTTACGACAATTGAGCCCAAAATTTCTGCTGCTAAATGAAATATTTGTTAAATGAATTTTGCCCCTTTCTTGCCACAGTTGTTAAGTGAAACACTGCAGCCATTCAGTTAGTAACATGGTTGTTAAGTGATCTGATTTCCCTGTTGACTTTGCTTGTCAGAAGGTTGCAAAAGGTGATCATATGACCCCAGGATGCTGCATGTGTCATAAATATGAGTCGGTGTCCAAACATTCAAATTTTCATCATGAGGATGCTGCAATGGTTACAAGTGTAAAAACGGTCATAATTCACTTTTTTCAATGCCGTTGTTACTTTGAACAGTCAGTAAATGAGCTGTTGTAAGTCGAGGACTAACTGCATTTAACTAAATGACTGGTACATTGCAACCTTGTTTCTGCAAACTGTGAAAAAGTCCATATCCAAGATGTTTCCAGCCAGGTATGAAAGGGAACATTTAAAGTAATAGATTTAGAGTTCCTGCTAAGCCTACTTTAATCTGCACTCTGCTTTGATTTCTCTTTTTGCAGAAATCTGACAAACAGAAAACGAAACAAAAATAATGCAGCAGAGGAAAGAAAGAATACTTTATCTGGTCTAGTATACTTGGCAGTCTATTTGTACAGGTATAAAAGTGCTATTAATTAAAATTAAGGCTTTGAATTGTAGTTTAAAATTCTTTGTTTACAAAGCAGACATTAAAATGAGAAACCTAAAGAGACAAAGGGTCTCATATACCAACACACTGAACTAGTGTATTTCTTTCCGTTGCAAGTTCCCTAAAGCAAACTCCCTATGATTTTCACAATAAAAGACAATTTGTACTTGGCTGTCAGACTCATGCTATGAGGTTAACAGAGGAAAAACAATACCAACAAAGTTATAGTGTTAAATACAGCCTGCCAATGAAAAAAAAACCAAAGTCTAGATGTCATGAAGAAAACTTGGATAAAGTATAAAATTTAAAAGAAAAACTTGCTTTGGCCTTATTTCTATACAAGTTAGTAATGAAATAACTGTTTACAAGCATAGATAACTCGTTTTAGAGAAGGACTGGTCTAGTCTATAACTAACTTTAACTCTAACTCTAACTTATTTATTTAGCGTAAGGCAGGTCACACACAATATTAAAACACTTCATTTTTACAGATTAAAAACAATTAAAACAATAAAAAAAGCAGTAAAAGGTCCTGAAAAGGACCGTGGGGTTGTGTGTGAAGCCAGGAGATCCTCGCGGATGTCTGGCTACCAGTCCATCTGTTACCCATTTAGCACCACCCAGGAGGCACCTGTGACTTAAGGATTGCCACGGACGTGAGTAACTTGCCTCCCTAACTCTAACTAATTCTAACTAACTAACTATATCTATCTTCTGTCTGTCTGTGTCTGCCTGCTTGCCTGCCTGCCTGCCTGCCTATCTATCTATCTATCTATCTATCTATCTATCTATCTATCTATCTATCTATCTATCTATCTATCTATCTATCTATCTATCTCTTTTATATCTATTTTTATAAGGACATAGGTCTAATCATCCAGTTTACCAATTGCTATACTGGTTAAACAGAGTAGTATTTTGACTGACATGCACATATGTATCATTATATATATATTACATAATCTGTTAGAACCCATCAACCCTCTCTTTCCTTAGAGAAACTTCACGGAACATAAATCAGCATTCAGTTTGAGCTCTAGAAACAAAGTTAAAGTTTAAAATACTTTTTCATTCTAATTATTCTTCTTAATTAAAATGCTTCATAGTGATATTCAGTGGCAGGTTAAATATGATGTATGAGGCCATCTGCCTGCACAAATTTTCATTCAGAAATGGATCAAGCAAGTTGTATTTCGATTCATTTCCCATTTATTATTGATATAATTTCAATGGTACAAGCAGAGTCAACAGAAGAACTTCCATCAATAAAACTAGCAACTATGTGAAGATATGGCTGTTCTTTCTACTGAAGCTCACATAAAGAAAACCGTTTGCCTTATACTGCAAAGAGAAAATAAAGTTATAAAGCAAAGATCTTTTTAAGAAGGAGAATGCAGTATAAACATAATTGGACTATAAATGGAAATGTTTTAGGATGAGTTAAATGAATTAGGATAAGATCATAAGATGAGTTAAATACCTTAGATTTATTTGTTAAATCTCTGGTTTTCAAAGGGAACAAGCTTCCTGTTTCACTAGAGTTAGCAATCATTTAGTGGCAGTGTATATTTACAGTTTCCAGGTCTGTGTCAATAAAGATTTCAGACTGCTGCTAGCTACTTAATCAATTTTTAAAGAAGTGTTAGAGTCTAGGTCCCCAATGGGTCTGCCAACTGTTTTTCAGCTTGGAATCACAAGATCATTGGTAACTGTGTTTGACATTGTGGGATCCCTACTACATCCAAGTATCTATTTTGCACTGTTACAGGAAATAGCAGCGAGAACTAAAGGAACTTTGAGCTATTTACACAGTCACTAAATGACTTGACAATTCCCATTTTACGCCAGGATATTGGCCTTATATTGTCCTCAGGGGCTGATTTATGTTCTCTTATAACCATAGTGCTTTTTCTATATTGCCAATACTCAGGCCTTCCTACTTTAGTCATTACAGCCCTTATATATGACACAAATATTTATCTGACCAGCACAGTTACCATTAATAAGTGCTCAGTAGGAGCTACTACATTAGGAGTGACATAGAATAGATAATGATACCATTAACAATCAATTATCAGTGAATGCTTTAAAAATGTGTCCATAGAGGCAATACATTATTTATCTATAAATTCATGTCAGAAATAACAGTTGGGACAAGGGTAAAGACTGTACAACCTCAGTTTCTTATAGTTTCTAATTGAGAATATATGAAGAAAATGTGAAGGAGGCGATGATAAATTGGGCTAGAAATTTTGGCTACAGTATCTAATTAGACCTTTGGGATAAATTATGGGAAAAAAACTATAAATTAAGGATGTCAGCTGCTTATAAGGAGAACCTCTATAAAATGTTCTACCGTTGGCATTTATCACCAGCCAGATTGGCTAAGATGTTTTCAAATTGCTCACCCGAATGTTGGAGATATGGTTATAAACAGGGAACTTTTTACCACATGTGGTGGACTTGTTCCAAGACCAGGAAATATTGGCATAAAATAAGAAAATGGTTAGAAGAAATAATGGAACAAAAAATTGACTTGAAGCCGGAATTATTCCTTTTGGGCATTTTAGATTGGAAAATGGATAAAAAATTTCAGTACATAATATTACACATATTAATGGCAACCAGAATCGTTTTTGCGCAGAATTGGAAACAGGTAGATATTCCTTCGGAACCAACGATAGTAAGAAAAATATATGGGTGTGTAGAAATGGATAGGCTGTCTATGGAATTGAAAGAGAGAGAAAAATCCAAATATTATCAAATTTGGAGTAGATGGTATACCTGGCTTGAGAATAGGAGTAAAATTAATGTATAAGATGTATAAAGTATAAATATATAATGTATAATACATAAGAATTATATAATATTGTTTGTAGATATTATAATTTAAACAATGGTATAATATAGGATAGTGAATCATAGAAATAGAATTTATGTAAATATGAATGTTATGGATGATATTGATACTGATACAGATATGCTGTAATGAGTGTAAATTTATGTTTTGTGTTTTAAATGTTGGAAAATTTAATAAATATATTTTTTAAAAAAGAAAGAATATTCCCTCTCTTCTTCCTATTCCCATTCAAAAAAAGAATAATAATAATGGATTTTTATTGACAGAAAGCTCTTTCCAACATTGTCATTCTTCTGATAGAATTGATTATTTCCCTAGCTTCTGGCCATAATCTCTCAAATCTGCACTAAAACAATGGAATATACAGAATACTGTATATTCAAAATTTGTAAGACAAGAAGGGCAACAGGAAGTATTGTTGATTTCCATGATGTTGCTTGGAGCCCATCAATGTGAAATTAAGCTCCATAACATCACAGCTGGCCAATTTCTAATCTATTTGATCTAAATGTACTGACTAATTATCTGTTTCAATCCTGAAGTTGCTTGTTTGGATATTCATGTTTATTCTCTCTCCCTTTTTCTTATTTAAGTAAAAGAGAAATATTTTGACAATTCTTCCAAACCTAACAAAATGCTGAACTGATTTCTGAAGCCTCCTCATGAATAGAATTACATGAAACAACAGAGAACCTTTTAAATTGCAATATAAGTAGAATATCCATTTTTGGTTGGAAACCACACTAATGCTAACTTTGTAACCTTTTATGATCCAGGCAAGTTCACCATTTCTTCTTCCAGGTTTTTAATATGTATCATATTGCAGTCATGACCTGGTCAATATTGTAGGAACTATTAGATTTATTGGATTATCCCCTTTTTTTCTCCTTGATGGTCTCCATAGTTGCTTATGTCTATACTGAGAAATTCTAACCTTAGATATATCCCTAATGATAATGGGCCATGGCATACTGCTGTAAAAGAGAATATTAATTAATTGATTATGTGGCATCAAGTCAGTATTCAGTATATCATAATCTATCCCAAATCTGATCCTTAGATCTTCCATTAAAGCCACCATTGCCAAATAATGTCAGGGTTTCAAGTAATGTATCCACCAAAAGCAGAACTCCGAGACAAGTAGATTCCTCAAAGAACATATTAATTGGACACATCATATTGGCACAGCTAGTGAAAACCAACTCTAAAGGTTCCCATGGATTTTCCCCTAATTAAAAGATCAATTAATCCCTCCCCAGATGTCACCAATCACATTGTCCAATGAAGGTAGCTGGGAGGCTGCTTGGTCATTCTTCTGCCATCTGTTGGGAGGATCTTGGTTCCTACAAGAAAACTTTTTTGTTTTGACTGGTAGCTAGTCTATCTGCTTCCCTCCTCCCTTCCTCCTTTCAAAGTTCATGGCAACTATGAGGCAGGAGAAAAACTGGCTTCATCCAGATCAACTTCAGAGCTGACACACGAAGCCCTATAAATTTCTCTCCATCATTATTTTTCCTTTCAATGCTTATTCTGACCTTTGTAAGCTATATACATATACAACATGATCATTTTCTTCAACTAGTATAAATAAATTCAGCTTTACTGTTCTGTCCACATCTATTATTGGATGATTACTAATGGTTTAGATCTATCACTTCAAAAGCAAAAATGCTCATGATATGACACTTTTGAGCCATATGAGTTCATGAATTACTTCTTTATTAGTGCTGGACAAAGTTTTCCCAAAAAGTAATTCAGAAAACCTCTGAACACACACACAAAAAATTGGTGATGGAATTCTATGAACCTGAGAATAAAACTATATTTCCTAAATATTAAAAAATACGAACACATAGACATTTTTTGTGGTATCAAGTAAGTGATTAGTATCCTCCCCAGGGGTGGGCTGCTGGGGGTTTGCAAGGGTTTGGGAGAACCTCTAGCTAAGATTCTGTGCAATTCGGAGAACCCCCAAATCCCACTCCTGTCTGGCCACACCCACCCCACCCCACCCCTCCCAGGAGTTCCCATGCGGCCCATTTTGGATGCAGGTAAGTGCAGGGCACGCACGGAGCCTTGGGGAGGGTGAAAAACGGGCCTACCAGAAGTTTAGGAAGGCCAGAAATGGGCCTGTTGCTGGCCTCTAGAGGGCCTCCGGAGCCTGGGGAGGCCATTTTCACCCTCCCGGCGGTTCCAGAAAAACATCCAGAGGGCAAAAACACCCACCCACACACACACCGTAGTGCAGGGAGCCAACTAGGCCATGCCCATCATGCCCACCCAGCAACCGGACAGAGAATCCCTTGCTAAAAGTTTTGAAACCCACCCCTGATCCCCCCCCCATTAAACAAACAGTCATATCAGAAAGGGAGCAGGCAATAGGAAGGCTTTGCCTTAAATTATAACTTACAACTGAGAGTCAAGGTATTTATAGCCAGTTTCCAGCATTCTGTTACCTAATCCTTTTGCTGATTGCAATAAATTTACCTACTCTGAATCCTTGGGAATTTTACTTTCTAGATTATGAATAGGGTTGGCTACTTATCTTCAAATTGTTAAAAGCAAAGCTGCTTTAGAAGCTATCCCTGATTGTCTGCATGCTGACTTCCAATCGGATCACTGGTGCAACAAAGTGATTGTGCAAAGAAAGCTGTGAATAGTTTTGAAGCAGCCATCTGAACCTTGCAAAGGTTAATGGAACATTAATGCTTCAAAGAGAGGTGTTTGGTTTACACTACTGCCCTGTGTAAAGAACCTCTTTCAAATGCTTTGTACAGCATTTCTTATGCAAATCATACTAAATATTTTAAATGTATTCTATACTAAATATTTTAGATTGTGGTTATAATTATGAAAGTAATATTCTTTAACTAAATTTGTTAGAAACAAATGCATTTCGCTATAGAAAAAATGTACACATACCAGCCAAACGTATCAATATTTTTTGTCTACTAGTATATGTCTTAGGGTTAAACTGGAATAAATGAAAATAATTTCTTGGAACACACACAAAGTTAGCTGCTATAAAGTTAGCAATTTTAGTTTTGTTAAAAACCTATTCCCCTTTGTCATTAAGGATTTATTTCCCCTTTTATATCAAATGCATTATTTATTATGTCAGAACAAGTTTTGGGAGATGATAAATTGGATTTGCTGTATTTCTTATTTTGCAAATGGCTAATACAGTAAATCAAATAAATAAATAAAATGAAATAACAACTTTGGAATTTATGTGTCTGCAAATACTAATTTCCTTTGCACCAGAAAAGCCCAAGAAGGAAGTAGATCAGACTTGCATTGTGGGAGACCCAGTGGGTCTCCCACAATGCAACTCTAAAATCTGTTTGCAGCCATAATGAAGAGAAAAACCCAGAATGTAGTGAATTGGGATTTCACTCAGTTGTGGTTCCAAAAAATCTTGGTTATGTAGGAAAAACCTGGCTTAAAAAGAAGAACACACATTAATCTACAAAAATAAGAAAATAAATACTAATTTGGCTCTATATTTTCTCTAAAAGATTCACTATTTCCAACTTAGGTTGAAATAGACCAAAATGTCTGCTGCATCGTTTAACTTTTTTTTTTTTTTAAATCCTTTATCCTACTGCTGGGAACTCTATCAAACTTGATTGCATTTACTTAGAATGAGCAAAAGAAATCTGACGGTACATATATGTAAAAAAAAATATGTAGTACCTTCAGATTCCTTTTATTCAGTGGTGGGTTGCCCCCGGTTCGGACCGGTTCGTAAGAACTGGTAGTAAAACTGGTGGGAGGCTCCGTCCACAGACCCAGACATCGTCAGGAAGATTCTGCGCATGTGTGTGTGGTCCCATTGCAAATTGGTAGTAAAGGTAAGTAGACCCACCCCGGCTTTTATTCCTTTTACGAAATAAATTAACTGCTGCCATGCCGAATCAATTAAATTCAATATACTATGTTAATCTAAGTTGTATATGTTCCATTAAATTAAGCAAAATACAACAACCATGGCTCTCCTATTGACAGGGCTATTATTCTATTATTTAGATTTTTTCCCCCTCTATTGTAGTCTAACTGGAATGATTGCTCTCATATTCATAATTGCTATCAAACATTGGATTCTGCATGTGGGTTCCATTTTACAGCATATTGAAATGGCATCAAACTGGTCAAAGCTTGAATCCCAAGGCAGAGTGATGTAATTCAGAAGAGAATTCTATTTATCTTGGGGGGGGGGGGAGGAGAGAAAATGACTCCATTTCAGTTATTGGTTATGCAAAAGTGTGATCCAATTTTATTTCCTGTTTGGCATGGGTTGCATAAGGCAGCCATGCCCAAATGAAACAAGGAACACTATTTTCTTATTGATGTAAATCCCACTATGGTGTTGGAAGAAATGTCCATCTGGGTTCAGTTCCAAGTGGGTGAAAAGACACCGCATTTATAGAAGTTGCTTGGAAATAAGGTTTATTGATGAGCAGGATCACATGGCTTGAGATCCTGGGCAGAAAAGGGAAGAGATGCTGAGAGTCCCTAGGTTTTATACCCTCTCTGGCTTTGAACTTCCAGGGGCACAGGAAGAGTATCTGATGGATTTCTGTCAGAGGTCATAGCTAGCTGTTTAGGTTGTCTGTGTGTTGAGTTTGGTCAAATCTTACTGGGTGATGCAATGAAGGGCAATTAAATGGCTCTGCCTGAAGGAGGTAGATCTTTGATATGAAGAATGGACTGGCTCAGGCCTTAATGGCCCATTAACAAAGGTGGGGGGGTCTGAGTTTCTGCCTCCCTTTTAGGGGAAATATTTAACTTTGTAGGAGAGGGGTGGGTTTTAACTTCCTGCAATGGAGAAGGGGAGGAAAGAGAATATTGCATTCTGACTGATATAGCTGTTTTGAATTGGAATATCTTTTACTATCTAATTGGCAATTAGACTTCCCAATATTTAACATTTAGCCAGATTTTTTTTTCCAGTTTTCAGTTTTTATCTCCAAAACAAACACTTCTAAGTCTACATGTTTGGATAGCAAAATGATGTTTGCTTCACATCCAAATTTGTTAACATTCTGATCCCTGATTTGGATTCCAGTAGCCTTGTCTTCCAAGCCTATTAATGTATTCACTGTAAATGTATTTTCCTCTTCCCAATCTGAACAGTACAGTAGAAGCAATTAATCCAAAGGACAGCTCTCTCAGAACACCTATTAGTAGCATTTATTAGGACCGTTAAGGCTATAACCCAAGAATTCCTCTGAGTATTCTACTTTTCTAAATAAATGGTGGTAATAGTCTGATCTACTTCCTTCTTGGGCTTTTCTGGTGCAAAGGAAATGAAACTTCAATGCTTAGTGATTAGAGGGCAGTCAACATCTGTTAATTGTTTCGGTAACTGCTAGTATAATCAAACGGGGACAATACACATTCTTGCCTCACTCCTTTATCTCTTTTGAACCACTGCTTCTCTAGACTGAGTTCTTGCAGTAGCTTACTGTATATTGCAGATATTAAGAATAATTAAGCGCCCTGCATTTCTATCAGCCTTACTAAGATAGGATACTTAGTATACACTATTGAGGGACTACTTATTTTAAAAAGATTTTAGAACAAAACAGAACAGAACAGAACAGAATTGAATTAGTGGTGAAATCCAGCCAGATCTATCCAGCTCGCGTGAACCAGTAATGCCGGGGGCAGGAGGCTCCACCCACCCGCCGGGACATCAATATGTCCTGTTTTTTACCTTCTGCGCATGCGCAGAAGAGGCATATGTGACCATAGTGAAAGCGCGTGCGCACACGTTCCCATTCCCAAACTGGTAGCGAAGGTAAGTGGATTTCACTGCTGGAATAGAATAGAATAGAATAGAATAGAATAGAATAGAATAGAATAGAATAGAATAGAATAGAATAGAATAGAATAGAATAGAATTCTTTATTGGTCAAGTGTGATAGGACACACAAGGAATTTGTCTTTCGTGCTGTGCTCTCAGTGTCCATAAAGAAAAAATAATATATATTTGTCAAGAATCATAAGATACAACACTTAGTGATAGTCATAGGATAGAGCAGCTATATAGTTTTAAGAGAGTTAAGTGGTATCATTTTTTAAAGAAGGACAATGAGTGTCATACTATTTACAATCTATTACATTCTTTGAGACAAGCCTTTACCAAACTTTATTTTCAAACAATGTCAATAGCCTATTTAAATGGAGGATACAAAGCATTACCAACCTCATACTTCTTACGCATTTGTAACAACTTACACATGGAAGACTTGACTCATTGCATGCTTTATCAGGAATCTGGAGCTAGATTCATTATGCCCTTGTTAATCTGACTGAATCAGTTTAGTTTAGAAGAAAAAAGTCTATTTCCTATTGTCTGATGAAGATGAACATGTAACAAAACAAGTTGCATTGTTTGTGATGGCCACAAGGAAAATACAAAGGCTCATGCTGACAAACAGTGCTGTTAATCGTAAAAGGAATGTGTTGAAGTGACATTGATTGCTGTAATATATGAATTTTGCTAAAACCCGTGGTTGCAAATAAATGCTTCAAACAGAAAATGATTTACATGCTGGTTTTATCTGTATACTCAAAGGCTTTACAATAGTCAATGAAGAAAAGGTAAATTTTCTCTCTTCTATTCCCTTGCCCATTCTTTTTAGCAATCTTGTGTTATCCAGTTGATCTGGTACCATTACTCTACTTTACTAAAACCTGTTTATTTGGCATTTCACTCGCCTTGGTCTATTCTTGTTCTCCATGTTCTATTTATATGTATGTATGCTTGTGTGCGTATGTGTGTGTGCCAGTGGTGGGTTGCTCTCAGTTCGCCCCAGTTTGGGTCAACCAGTAGTGGCAGCGGCAGGAGTCTCCGCCCACCTGCCCAGATGTCATCAAAAATGCTCTGTGCATGTGCAGAAATTTCTGCGCAGAAGTGCCGCATGGTCGTGAAGCGAGCTTGCACGCCCATGCGCTACCGATAACGAACTGGTAGCCCCGGGATTTGAAACCCACTATTGGTGTGCATGTGCATTTGTGAATATATAAATAAAATATACGCCTGTGAAAATAGAACAGACACAAATATTTTCCATTTTCTAGGCTATGTAGGGCTGTTCCATATTTTTTGGTATAGAACCGTTAATACTTTAATTGTCATTTGTCCTGCAGCTTCAAATTTCAGTGGTTTTTAATAGGCACTTGGTGTTTTCCTGTTTGATATCTGATTTATTGTCATCTCTGTCACATCTCACTTACTCGTAAAGTCACTTCCTAAATGTATGTTTCCTCTCTACAATTTTTAATCATTTATGATATGTAAGAAAAAAAAAAATCACATCCCCTTTGTAAAGGGTTTCAATATTGGTTTTTTATATCCTTTAATCTCATCTATCTTTATTAGATTTCTTCTGTGATTGCTCTTGAATATTCCTACTTTATACGTTTTCCTGTAATATCTCTGTTCCTAAAAATATATTTCTCATTTACTATTTCTTGTTACATTCCTTCATTTGCTCACAGCTTTGACTGAGATAGCCTTTCTTATCATTTATTGCTTGATGTTGAAAGTCAGCAATCAGTCATCATATGTCATTCTTGTTCCCAAGTCTTTCATCCCACAACTTTCCTTGCTTATGATAGCTTTTCTTGAATCACTACTCTTTGAAATTCTATAGAATTGTTTTGCCACTTGATTTTTCAATGTCTTTTATATCTTCTTGTAACTTCTCAGATTCACTTTTGCATATTAAAGATATCAATAGTTCTTATGCTAATATTATTTTGCCATATTTTCTGGCATATAATTTCTTTCATATCCAAATTTGTGTGTGTGTGTGTGTGTGCGTGTGTGCGCGCATCCCCAATAATCCATAACAAACCTATAATCTGGAAATGGCTAATTGGATTGCTCTGAGGAAGGAATGCAGTAGTTGGATTGTTTAGCTTAGAAAAAAATACACTCATGAAAATATATGATTGAGGTTATAAAATTATGTATGCTAAAGAAAAACTAACAGTCTTCCCCATCAATCATCCCCCATAATATTAAAACTATCTGCCCAGTGAAAATTACTAGTAGAAAATATAAGGCGGATAAGAGGAAAAATGTTCATATAGTATATAATAAGCCTTTGTAATATGCTCCCACAAGATATGGTGTTGGCTTCTAAAATTCCTATAGGATGGTTACATCCAGAACTACTAGAATTATTCTAGTTATTTAGGAGTTGAGGGCTACACTGATCTTCTATTTACGTAATCTGGTGAGTCATTCTTTGAAATAGATTACTGGTTACATAGGCCTAGATCTGATCAATCAGGACTGTTCTTAAATTCTTATTACTTTAAGTCTGGCATTCCAATTTTCCATTGATTTATTCTCTGATTTATTGGCTTATAGCCGAGCATGTAATTACAGACATCATTTTAGAATATCATTCCTATTTTATTCTTTCATGTGGTCTTATCTAAGTTTAAATAGCTCACTTTAGTTCACTAATGTTAAATTATTCCTAAAACATTCCATTTGGTGTACCTGCCTGCAACTTGGCTAGTAAACATTCCTAGATTATTCTCTTGAGAATCATAGACCATACTGAATCTCTCTCTCTCTCTTTCTCTCTCTCCCTCCCTCCCTCCCTCACTGCCTAACCTAATATGCTAGGACTGACCAAATGAGTAAAAATAATTCTATATTGTGTGACTGAATGCCCAGTAACTTGCTTACTATAAGATACCAATGGTAACTTACTATAAGATACCAAAGAGGAAACCATTTATTATGAAACATGGAACAGATGGTATGATTGCCTGAGAAAGGAATCTAAAATTAATGGATAGTGTATAGCAAAAGAGAAGATATTACAATAGAATGTTATATTTAATGTGTAGTAGGTATATATATAAAATGTATTGATTATATGAATAAGTATGTAACAAACAAAATGTATATGTATATAGTTAGCTAAAGATAAGTTGGATAGTACTAAAAATGCCGGTATTGGAAAGCTGTAAAAGTGTAACTAAGATTTAAAGATGTAAACGTTGAATAAAAACATTTTTTTTAAAAAAAAGAAGATACCAATGTCATAATATGTTGTTATTAAAGTCACTTTTTAGCACATAAAGCCTGAACATGAGACTTTCTTATTTCTGCTCATCCCCAAAAGTATTTATCAAATACTTTTGATAATACAATAAAAAAAGTATTTAACAAAAGACAATTTAATAACAGAAGTATTTATTTATTTATCTCAGCATCTATTTCTGTCCTACTATTGCAGCACCATTGAGAGTGTCCTGACATATGGCATTCTTGCATGGTATGGGAGCAGCTCTGCAGTGGACAGAAAAGCTCAACAGAGAATCATTAAAACTGCCCAGAATATCATCGGGCTCCAGCTACCAACCCTGGATGACATCTTCGAAACTCGCTTTTTGAGGAAGTTGCATAATATTCTCAGAGACTCTTCCCATCCTGCTTACAATCTTTTTGGACTGTTGCCTTCTGGCAGATGATACAGAACAATTAAAACTCAGACCACACGTTTTCTGAATAGTTTTTATCCCAGAGCTATAATTGCACTCAACAATGAACTAAAGGGCCACCATCAGTGACCTGTTGGACATCATTACTTGGTCTGTTGTGTGGATGTTTGGGTGGTTTAGGGGTGGGAAATTGTGGTGGGTGGGAGTGTGTTTGGGGATTGTTATGTGTGTTAGACCAGGTCTTTGGGTGTTAAGTGAATTTCGTTGTATGGGTATACTGAATTTCGTTGTATGGGTATACTGTATATACATGTAAAATGACAATAAAGTTATTTATTTATTTCATTCAAATTCATGAATGAAATCTCTTTGTCCAAGCTCACTGTAGAAACAACAAATCCACACATGATTATCTGTACTTCTGCTGGTTTAGAAATGGCTTGATACGAATGAGTTGGATCAGCCTGCAAGAAATCAAACATTTGCTACTCCTAGGTGTTCTTTATTAGGTGTTCTTTCAGAAACTTGACTCATTTGTACTATGATCCAGACACATTTCTGACACTATGGGCATATGTATGGGCATCAGATGTCAATGTTTCCACTGACAATGTAGTTTGAAGCCTAATTCAATTATCACCCAGCCCAGCTGACTTCAAAATATGAACCAATTGGTTTCCCGTCCAGATGGCTAACAGGAGTGGGTTTTTTTAAAAAAAAAAAAAGAAAGAAAAAGAAAACAGAAAGAAAGAAACATGAAAAATCAACGTTTCTCATCTCACGCTGCTACCGCTCTTAGAATAACAATTATCCCTTTTCCTCTATTCCATAAAAAAAAGAAGGAAATTACCTTCAATTCTTCTGATCCATGCTTTCAGCATGTATTACAGTGCATGTGTAAAAGTAATTTCTAAAGAGGGTAGTCACCTTTCTTACAGTGGGAAAACAACATTGCTTCTTGTAGTGGAATTCCCTGAGAACAAAACTGGACATTTGCAAAACCTCACTGATCAGAGTCAATGGACATTCCATTTGTATCTCTTAAAGGTGAAAATCCTTCCCATTTAAAACAATAGTTAGACAGAGCATTAAAGAAATGGAGGAGGATCAAGTTCAATGTTCAAATGAATTAAAGTACATACAATGCAATGCAATGCAATGCAATGCAATGCAATGCAATGCAATGCAATGCAATGCAATGCAATGCAATGCAATGCAATGCAATACAATACAATACAATACAATACAATACAATACAATACAATACAATACAATACAATACAAAACAATTCTTTATTGGCCAAGTGTGATTGGACACACAAGGAATTTGTCTTTGGTGCATAACCTCTCAGTGTACATAAAAAGAAAAGATATGTTCGTTAAGAATCATAAGGTACAACACTTAATGATAGTCATAGTGTACAAATAAGCAATCAAATCATACTAGGAAACAATATAAATCTTAAGGATACAGCAACAAGTTACATTCATACAGTAGGAGACTGGGAGGAGATGGGTGATAGGAACGATGAGAAAATTAATAGTAATGCAGACTTAGTGAATAGTTCGACAGTGTTGAGGGAATTATTTCTTTAGCAGAGTTCAGGAAAAAAAATGTTCTAGTCTGTAGTTGTTCTGGTGTGCGGTGCTCTATAGCATCGTTTTGGGGGTAGAAGTTGAAAAAGTTTATGTCCAGGAGGTGGAGATCTGTAAATATTTTCACAGCCCTCTTTTTGACTCGTGCAGTATACAGGTCCTCAATGAAAGGCAGGTTGGTAGCAATTGTTTTTTCTGCAGTTCTAATTATCCTCTGAAGTCTGTGTCTGACTTGTTGGGTTGCAGAACCAAAACAGGCAGTTATAGAGGTGCAGATAACAGACTCAATAATTCCTTTGTAGAACTGTATCAGCAGCTCTTTGGGCAGTTTGAGCTTCCTGAGTTGGCGCAGAAAGAACATGCTTTGTTGTGCTTTTTTGATGATGTTTTTGATGTTAGGTGTCCATTTTAGGTCTTGAGATATGATAGAACCTAGAAATTTGAAGCTCTCTACTGTTGATACTGTGTTGTCTAGTATTGTAAGAGGTGGTAGTATGGGAGGGTTTCTCCTAAACTACATGCTTAGTTTCCAAGATCCTGTGATTTCATAAGAGAGAGGCAGGGAAAAGGGGAAGACAAATTGCAATAATCAAGACAACCAATAGATAGCAGCAAGGAGAAAAATATTTTGCTGCTGTCTTGTGACCAGCCAGATTGTTGCAACTCCTAATAAAGGAAAAAGAGGAAAGATTTTTAAAAAATCTACTTTGAAAATGTTTCATGCATTCCAATGTCCTTCTAAACTCAGTATAGTAAAACACAAACAGATTGTTTCCACTACTTTGTTAATATCTACATATTACTGTGGATACATATATCTGCAATATCACAAATCCTATCCCCTTTTCTTGTTTTCATTAATATTCACAGCAGAAGTGGGTGATAGATGGCACTTTAAGAACACATTGGGTAATAAAAAAAAGAATAGAAAACATTATCCACACATTGTTTTTCGTTCTCAATGAATGCAACCAGCAGTTTATCCTCTTCCTCTTAGTTCTCACATCTGCTAGGCTTTGCCTGCAGCTACACTTATTAAATTTTAAAGTCCCTAGACTACTCAGTGCTGTAACTTGTCTATATTTAATGCTTTCAGCATATCATAAGTGCACAATCTAATGTATTCATTGTAACATTTTTCTATCTTCTTGCAATTTACAAATCTCATTTCTCTCTTTTTAAAGACCCTGAAGAAATTAACAGTATCTTACCATACTGCTTGAGCAGAATATTATTATCATGAGGTCTGGACTTTGGTTCGTGATGAAAAGAAAGAAATTAACTTGGAGAGAAAGAGAGAGAGAGAGAGAGAGAGAGAGAGAGAGAGAGAGAGACAGACAGACAGACAGACAGACAGACAGACAGACAGACAGACATTGTATAGCTAAAATTCCTGACTATCCTGTCAGAGCTTCTTGGATGAGAAACAAAATGTCTTCAAAAAAAACAACAAGAAGAAAGTCCAGTTGCCTCCTGAAAAAGCACCTTTGGGACAACCATGACCTGCATGACTGAGATTCTCCACAAACTTGCAGATCAGCACATTTTCTTATTTCCAGATTAGTATGCAAAATTGATATTATGCTATTAAGGCTAAAATTCAGAAGGTCATTTAGCCTTAATTTGTGCTTGTGCAGCTATAGAAACTACTATTGCTTCCTGACAGGAAACGAAAACATTTACGACCAGTTACAGCTCCATCTTGCTTAGATACCAATGAGGTGTCTGAAAAACCCCTCAACTAATCCTGACAATCGATATCATCCAGCAAAAAGAAGTCCCTTTTTTCAGATTGTTGATAATTGGTAACAGCTCATTTTCAATAACATTCTCAACATAGTGTAGGAAGTTAGCACCCACCTTTCTTCTAGGAAAATGAAATATTTTAGGAAATATTACAAGGGCAGAATGTTTCCCCTAAAAGGGAGGCAGAAACTATCCTTCCCCCATCTTTGTCAATGGACCATTAAGACCGGACTATTCTACATAACAAAGATCTACCTTCTTCTGGCAGAGCCATAACAGGAATCACAAAGCCCTTTCATTACATCACCCAGCAAGAGTCAACCAAATTTGGGACTCAGATTTGACCCTGCATGGCCCCATGGGAGTCTGACAAACAATCAGAATACAAACTCAAATTCAAAAGCCCAGAGAGGGTCTACACCGGGGCACTTCTCAGCATCTCTTCCCTTTTTTTCCCTCCAGGACCTCAAACCATGTGGTCCTGTCCACCATTAAAAAGCATTTTTCCAAGCAGTCTCCATGTTTCCAGTGTCTTTCTTCCACACTTGGAACTGTTGAAAGAAATATCCTTCTGGGTTCTGCTCCAAGTGGAGAAAAGACATTGGAAACATGGAGACTGCTTGGAAAGATGGTTTAATGGTGGACAGGATTACATGGCTTGAGTTCCTGAACAGAAAAGGGCAGATACAGGGAGTTTTCGGGGTTTTATGCTCTCTCTGGCTTTGCATTTCCTTTGCACTCTTTGCCCCGAAAGAGTATCCTGATTGGTTGTCAGACTCCCAGGGGGTGGGGGTCTTAGCTAGCCTTGCTGGCTGATGGTCACGTGCTTACCCAGTCACATGCTTCCCAGGTCACATGTGGTGAGTTTCTGCTGCTATTGTGTAGAGGGCTAATCCTATCTTTGTTGGATCTTTGGCAATTCCTACTATGGCTCTGCCTGAAGGAGGTAGATCTTTGTTATGTAGAATAGACTGGCCCAGGCCTTAATGGCCCATTGACAAAGGGTAGGGGCAGGAAGATGGGAGCTGATTCAAAACATGCTTATCTATTTCTCGTTCAGGGAAATATAATATTCTGCCTTTAAACTTCCTGGGTACTTACAAGAACTCTTTCTGCCACCGGTAGCCTCCCACCGATCAGTACGCTCCCACAGAGAGGGCCTCTTTAGGGTGCCGTTGGCCAAACAATGTCTCTCCACAGGGGGAGAGCTTTCTCTGTGGGGGCACTTACCCTCTGGAATGATTTGCCCCCAGAGATATGGCAGATCCCTGATCTGCGCGCTTTCTGAACTGCCCTAAAGATATTTTTGTTTCATCAAGCCGGGCTGTCCTGACCTACTCTTTTAACTGTTTTAATTTAAATTGCTAATTATGGGTTTTAATATAGGGATTTTAACTTTGGACCAAATTAATTTAATTGGATTTTAGTACTGTTTCAAATTTTGTATTTTCTGTATTTTAATTGTTGACTGTTCAGCGCCCCGAGTCCTTTGGGAGAGGGGCAGTATATAAATCTAATCTAATCTAATCTAATCTAATCTAATCTAATCTAATCTAATCTAATCTAATCTAATCTAATCTAATCTAATCTAATCTAATCTAATCTAATCTAATCTTTCCTAAAAATATTCCATTCTTCTAGGAAAGGGCTGGGTGCTAGCCTTCTACAGAACTTAACCCAGATGGACATTCCTTCCAACAATGGGACAAAATATAAGCAATTTTTTTTTCCAGAAATCTTTACAGTGCTTAATTTCATTCAACCAAATGGCCATAATTTCATGTGGCCATTTGACAAAGCCCATAGTGAAGAAATAGGGAGAAAAAACATTCTCAGCTCTGATGCACATACTGGTGCCATTCCATATCTGTTCTCAACTCAATCAGCCGTAGATAAACACACACAGAAACATACATTTAATTCTTTCTGTTAAGAGCAACATTTAGAATTCTGACATTTGAAACTCAAGAGTCTGAAAAAACAGTGCCAAATGCAAGAAAGCTAACTTTTTCTCTTGAATAAAAAGAATGTTACATCTACCAAATTCAACAAGTGTGTTGGAAAAAGCCCATGCTATCACATGCTATCGATTACTAATACGGATAAGCAGTTGACTAAATAGGAAATGTTGGAGAGCTTTTATTAAGAAATTGTTGTGGCCCGTCAGCAGCTTGTGCAGATTGTAGCTGATTTTGACAGCGAGGAGGCTGGTGTGGTGCTGCGTCAGCAGCCTGTTCAGCTGGCATTCGAGTCAGACACTGAGGAGGCTGAAGAAGATGTGGTGCCAGAGGCAGGGATTCAGCCAGGGCCTTCAGAACCTCCAGAAACTCCTTTAAGTGAAGAGGATGAAGAGAAGACTCTTCTTGATGCACGGGTGCACAGAGCTGCCAAAAGGCAGGAGTGGCTCCTCAGGAGGAGAGCCTCCTCGAGAGTAAGGCTTGGGGCTAATTGGCCACTCCCTTAGTCTATTTAAGGAGGAATGGCGAGTGAAGCAAGTTGTAGGGAACAACTTTAGTTCATTCTCCTTCGCGTCTGGATTCTCTGCAAATTGCTTCTGGGATTTCTGCCAACCTTAGTAAGATTGTGATTAATTTATCTTTGGTTTCTTGAAGGCTGTTAAGAAAGGTTATTAACAGCCTTTGTTTGGAAAAGACTGAGTTATTTTAGTAAGTTTAAGTTTTGTACAGACTTTGTGTGTGCTGTGTTCTTTGTGGTCTGTAGCTGGGGCAGAACAGAAATAGCCTTATCTTTTAACTAAAATATATGATAGAAAAAACAAACAAACAAAACAAGATGGTAGCAAAAGACATAATAATATGGTGATCTGTAGTGGTCCAATCAGTGCTGGTATTTATCTGGTTCTATCCAGTTCGGGTGAATTGGTAGCGGCAGCTGTGGTAGGCTCAACTCAGCCACCTAGATGTCATTATGTCCCATTTTTTGATGCTCTACGCATGGGTGCACGCTCTCACATTTGCAAACCGGTAGTGAAAGTAAGTGAATACCACCTCTAGGTCCAATATACTATATTCTCTAAAATACACAAAATCAAATGCTGTTCATTTTATAGTTAGTATAAATTCCTGAAGTTTCAGAAGTTTCAGCACTAGAGGTTGTTTTCTCCCTAGCAACGGCTTCATCAAGATTTCCCCAACCATCATTTTGCCAAAGAAGAGTCTTGGGGATAGGTGGTCTATCTTTTCAATGACAGCTGAGTGATGCATGAAGATGCTGTAAATCTCTCCTGCAGAAAAGGGCCAGAGACATCCTATTAATTTCTTTCCAATATACACTGTTGTCTTGATCTTTCCTATCCTCGTAGGTACCATGTTTTGAGCTCTTCGTAATCTTTCTAAGAACAAGAAGCCTCCCTGAAGGACAAAATGTAATCATGGTAGATGGATCATATTTAATAGTTTTTGCTGCTTTGTTATATTCTTTTTTTTTTAAATCATTATTTAGTTGATTCTTTAAAGTGAAGCACAGTACTGGAGCTGCTATTGGCTGATTGCAAAGACAGCAATCATAAAAAAGCCTAACTTCCACCTAATTCTGATGGTGAAAATTTTCATAATAAATGCACCATGTTTGCTTTGGGCAGCATTAAGTCACTTATCACATATACAATCATATACATTTTTACATTTTTTTTGAGAGGGTTGCATCTACAAATGTTGGTGAATCTATATTAGTAGCAAAAGAAGCTCAGCTTTATCTGGGAAAAGAGACCCATTGTTCTTCCATCAAAAAACAGAAATTGATTGTTAATTTCCTTGAAACCAGCTCAGCAAGGGAAAATGAAACTGCTAAGTGCATTTAGCCAGGACAATGTGATTTACTGAAACATTATTTATTTTAATTTGCTCTCCAATCTCATTTAGAGCATGTACTGCCTGTGGCTGCAGTCAGGGTATCCTAGAATACTCTGAACAAGATTAAATATCAGAATCCTTCTTAGTTCCAACTTATGGCATAGGATATACAAACTCAATACAATTATCGAGCTTAAGCCGATGTGTTAGCTGCTGCAGCTTACAAAGATCAAGTAAATAATGGAGAAAACAAGGTGACCTAGAATTAAAAGACACACAAAGACTGTCAAATTGTTTTTGTCACTGTCTGTGTAATAACCGCTAACTCAGAGAATGAAAAGAAGAGCATCTTTAGGAGATACGGTGCCCCCTTTTCTGTCACAGCATGGAATGTGAAAAAAATACACCCCAGGAAACATCAGAAATTTTAACAATTGGCACATTGCATAGACAGATGATGGTGCCATGTAATTCTTTGAGGTGAAGTTTGGAAATTGTCTCTGCAGAGGCAGACAACTAAAGGTCTCCAGTTTCTTTCTGTTACCTGATTTTTAAGACTCTGTGTTTCTCTATCCTGTCTCAAGGGCAAGGGCCATTTTTGACATTGATACAGTATGTCTTGAAGAATCTGTAGTTTCTATCTTCTCTTCCTCATCTGCATGGCTGCTGGCTATTCCAGGGTAACCTTATGTCTGAGCCCATTGACTGCCTTCCCTGATGCAGCAAGATTTCAGCACATAGATAGACACAAAGATTGTATTTCACCTGGATGGCAAACAAAATTATTTTTAAAAAATTATTACTAAATACATATATTGCATGGAATCTATCCCACTTTCTTTAGAGGGTTTTATTTTCATGATTTTTCTGGAACTCCAACCACAATTCTATTCTACTTGAAAAATGTTTGTTTGCCTCTAGCTGTTGCGTCCTTTGTTTTTGTAAATGCGGGTTAAAATGTAGCTGTACAAATATCTAAGACATTTGACTGCCTTTTTTAAAAAAATTTGATTTATATGCCGCCCTTCTCCGGAGACTCAGGGTGGCTTACAATGTGTTAAGCAATAGCCTTCATACTTTTGTATATTTATACAAAGTCAGCTTATTGCCCCCACAACTGGGTCCTCAATTTACCCACTTTAGACAGGATGGAAGGCTGAGTCGACCTTGAGCATGATGAGTTTCGAACTGGTGTAATTGCAGGCAGCTGGATGTTAATTGCTGCCTTAGTAGGAGGCATTAGCCTCCTACGCCACTCAGGCTCTTGCCTTGTGAGCTGTTGGTCCTTTCATGGTTCTCCCTGTCCCCCTTCCTCCCGGGGACTACCTTAAAGGTACAGGCTGCAGCAGCTCTGCTGTGAATGGAGGGAGAAAAGTTTGGATTTTCTCCGCTGCAGCATTTAACGTTGAATAGGTTGAGTGGCCAGAAGGGGCGAGCTAGCGGCTGGAAGGGATGAGCAGAGACCGGGCGAGCAGGTAAGTGCGTGGGTGTGGGTGATGCGAACCAGGGGTGGTTTTTACCAGTTTGGTGAACCGATTCAAATTGTTCCTACCGGTTCGCCCGAGTCGGTCTGAACCGGTTGAATTCAACCTCTGGTTGGCATATAACTAACTATTCATTTGTCAGAAAGAATTACATTAAGAGATATTCAGACATCTTTCTTCAAATCTAATTTAGCTGCAAATATGATTGCTGCATTCCAGGAAGAAGGTTGTTTGTTATTGTGTGTTTTATGTGTGTATGTGAAAGGAAAAAAAAGAGAAAAAGAGAAAGAATGAAGGAGGTGGAGGGAGGGAGGGAGGGAGGGAGGGAGGGAGGGAGGAAGGAAGGAAGGAAGGAAGGAAGGAAGGAAGGAAGGAAGGAAGGAAGGAAGGAAGGAAGGAAAGAAGAAGATTTTCATCCCATTTTATATAAATATCCTATTCTACTTTTCAAAAACAATAGTTTTTTTCCCCCTTCCCATAGAAAGCAAAGAAGATCTCTTACATTATAGAGAGGGAAGAAAGGACTACTTTTTCTTTCCTATAGAAAGGAACACTCCTACATAAATAATTAAGCATGCTTTTAAAAATATAATTTTGGGTTGTATGAAGTGCATAGCTCCAGGGACACATTTTGGCATGAATACTTAAATATTTAAAATATGGTCTTGACATACAAAAAGTATCATCCAGATAGTCTGGGGCCAACGCTAAACTTCACATGTGGTTACAAAAAAGGGAAATAAATAAAGAACAAATATCAATTCAAAATACCTTCCAGTGCAGCCCTGGAAGATGAAAGGATAGTAGAAAGATAAAAATAAGATGGCAGCTGGGAATTCCCTTTGTGTTAAAGGACATAGTTTTCATTTCCATACAATGGAGCGAAGCAACACTTTTTAACTGTTTCTTTTAGTGATAAATAGTCAAAGTGATTGTTATTTTTTAAGGCACATCTCCCAGAAAGCTGCTTCTTCCATTTGTTTGAAGATTCACACAAATGGAAAACATTTAGTGAAACATTATCAAAGTACTTCAGGTGATTTCGTAGAGTTTTCTTTCACCTCAATAAACTAAATGTGCATTCTAAGGTAATAATAATTTTTTAATAGAAATAGCTGCTTCATAGCTTCATATTTTCTTCTTCAGTTTGTCATTAGAAGGTCCAAACTGGATCTTCTAATAAAAGAGGGGCCTACTAATTTACAAAGTTTATAGGCAAAATTTCATTCATAGACATGATGAAAACTTACAAGAAAGAATGTAGTAAACATCCATGGGAAACCCATACTAATGGGTTCTGTCACCGATACTTTCCCACCGGCCAATACACTCTCACAGAGATGGCCTCCTCAGGGTGCCGTCGGTCAGGCAAGACTGGCGGCCCACAGGGGGAGAGCCTTCTCTGTGGGGGCACCCGCCCTCTGGAATGAGCTACCCCCAGGGATACGACTGATCCCAGACCTCCACAAGGTCCTGGAAACCTTTCTATTTCAGCGAGCCGGGCTGGCTTAAAAATATTTTAATGGGTGAATTTTAGTGAGGGATTTTAAATTGGGGAAGCCAAAATTGATTTAATTATGTTTTAAACTATCTTAACTTTTATATTGTATGTATTTTAAACTTTGGCTGTTCACCGCCCTGAGTCCTCGGGAGAAGGGCGGTATACAAATTTAATAAATTGAATTGAATTGAATAATGTAATTCTGCCATCTTTCCTTCTTTTTCTTCCTCTCAAGTTTCTTGATTTTATTTTACTCACCTTTCCTTACTTACCTTGAGAGGGAGGATGTGATCTGTGGTTTAACTTCTGTGGGTCCTTAGATTTCATGGAAAAAAAAGTGTATATTATCTCATATTTTATATATTATCCCACTTCCCTTCAGCCATTTCCATCTCTATAACATTTACAGCAGTGGTGGGTTCAAAACTTTTTACTACCGTTTCTGTGGGTGTGGCTTGGTGGGCATGGCATGGCTTGGTGGATGTGGCTTAGTGGGCATGACAGGGGAAGGATACTGTAAAATCTCCATTCCCTCCCCAATCTAGAGGAAGGATACTGCAAAATTCCCATTTCCTCTCAGTCAGCTGGGACTTGGGAGGCAGAGAATAGATGGGGGTGGGGCCAGTCAGAATTTTTACTACCGGTTCTTTGAACTACTCAAAATTTCCGCTACCGGTTCTCCAGTACTAGTCAGAACCTGCTGAAACCCATCTCTGATTTACAGTGCGTTCAGACCCCCTACACCTTTTTCAATTTTATTATGCTTCAGCCTGATTCTACAGTTGTTGACATTGATTTATTTTTCTCATTAATCTACACTCAGTATCCCATAATGACAAAGTAAAAACAGAATTTTAGAAATGTCTAAAAAGAAAAAGAATATTAAAAAGAAAAAAAGTGAAATATCACATAGACGTAAGTATTCAGACCCTTTGCAACACACTTGAAATTTAGCTCCGCCCATTTCTCTTGATTGTTGCTGACATGTTTCTACAGGTTGATTGGACTCCACCTGTGGTAAATTAAATTGATTGGACATGATTTGGAAAGGCACACACCTCTGTATAGAAGGCCTCATATCTGACAATGCATACTGTAGCAGAGCAAAAGCCATGAGGTCAAAGAATTGCCTGCAGACCTTAGAGACGGGATTATTCCAAGGCACAGATCTGGAGAAGGCTACAATAAAATTTCTGCTGCACTGAAGGTCCCTAAAACACAGTGGCCTCCATAATTCTCAAATGGAAGAAGTTTGGCAGAACCAGGACCCAAGAGCTGGTCACCTGGTCAAAATGGGCAATCGGGGGAGAAGGGCCTTAGTAAAGAGGTGACCAAGAACCCAATGGTCACTCTGACTGAACTCCAGAGATGCCATGTGGAGATGGAATAGAGTTCCAGAAGGACAACCATCACTGCAACCATTCCAGCAATCTGGGATTTATGACAGCATGGCTAGACAAAAGCTTCTCCTCAGTGCAAAACACATGAAAGCTTAACTGGAGTTTGCAAAAAAAGCACCTGAAGGACTCTCAGACTGTGAACAACAAGATTCTCAGATCTGATGAAACCAAGATTGAACTGTTTGGCATCAATTCTAAATGTTATGTCTGGAGGAAACCAGGCACCACTCATCACCTGCCCAATATCATCCCAACAGTGAAACATGGTGGTGGTAACTGTAGGGCAGTGGTGAAATCTGAATCAGTTTGCTACTGGTTTGCTGGCCGCACATGTGCACTGCACACCAAAAGGAGGCTTGGCAAGGTAAGTAAAACAGCAAGGGGGGGAATCTGCTGTGCCATGCGATTAAGTTAAATTAAAGGAATTCCTGCTTTCTAGCAAAACTAAACCGCACAGCACAGCTGATTGTCGGAAATACCGATTCAGAGGAGTCAGTAGCTTTTTTTAATTACCGGTTTGACCAAACCAGTAGCTTTTTCTTTTTTTTACTACTGGTTTGGCCAAACTGGTAGCTTTTATCACTACCAGTTCGCCTGAACTGGAATGAACCGGTAGCATTTCACCCCTGCTGTAGGGATGTTTTTCAACAGCAGAGATGGAAGACTGGTCAGGGTTGAGGGAAAGCTGAATGGAGCAAAGTACAGGGATATCATCAATGAAAATCTGTTTCACAGAGGTCAGGGCTTCAGCTTGGGCCAAAGGTTCACTTTCCAACATAACCACAGTCCTACGCACATAGCCAAGACAGCAGAGGAGTGGCTTGGAGACAACTCTGCAAATGTTCTAGAGTGGCCCAGCTAGACCCTTGACTTGAACCTTACTGAACATCTCTGGAGGAACAGGAAAATGGCTGTCTACCAATGGTCACCATCCAATCTGACTGAACTTGAGAGGATTTGAAAGGAAGAATGGCAGAAAATCCCCCAATCCAAGTGTGCAAACTTGTCACGTCATACCCCAAAAGACTCGAGGCTGTAATTGCTGTCAAAGATGCTTCAACAAAGTACTGACTGGTATACTTATGCCAATGCGACCTTTCAGTTATTTCTTTTTAATAAATTGACAGACATTTCTAACATTCTGAGTTCATTATGTCATTATGGGGAACTGAAGGAACTGAATATTTTCAACAACAGTAAAATCAGGCTGCAGCATAACAAAATTGACAAAAGTGAAGGGGATCTGAATGCATTGTTTTGTTTTGTTTTTTACTTTCAGAATCTTAGTCATGCATTTTAATAGCAGAAAACTGCAGGCTGGTGAAAAAGAAAGTTCAGCCGGATCTTATTTAAGGAACAAAAATAACCAACAACCAACATCCAATAGAACAGGGATCCAGCCCGTGGCATGCCAGAAACCAATCCACAGAAACAAGCAAAGCCCATCAGTGGGGTGCAGGGAGCATATGAAACCATCCCACTCCAGTCTGTGGAAAAACCTCTCTCCACGGAACTTGTCCCTGGTGCCTAAAAGGTTGGGAGGTGCTCAGGGATGGGCTTCAAAAATTTTAGCAAGGGGTTCCCTGCCTGGTTGTTGGGTGGGTGTGGCCCTGGTGGGCATGGCCTAGTCAGCCTCCTGCACCATGGTGGGGAGGACATTTTTGTCCTCCCTGGGCTCCGGAGGCTTTCCTTGAGCCTCTAGGAGGGCAAAAACGAACTTCCCAAGCTTCCGGTAGGCCCATTTTTCACCCTCCCCAAGTCTCCACACACACCCTGCTTTTACCTGCATCCAAAAATTGGTCATGTGGGAACTCCTGGGAGGGGAGGGGTGGCGTAGGGCAGGGCCAGCCAGGAGTGGGATTTGTGGGTTCTCCGAACTACACAGAATCTTAGCTAGAGGTTCTCCTGAACCCCTGTGAACCCCCAGCAGTCCACCCCTGCGGACGCTGTAATAGAGTAACCCAATACTGTTGTGGTTGTTGTTTTCCTGTTGGGATGTATGACTCTGATTCATTTTTTATATTGTATTTCTTCACTGATACAAGTTCATTCATTTAATTTCTGTGGCAACTTGTAACACTTAAAAAAAAAATCTACTAAAATTCAGTATGCTTATTATTTTTCCTTAATATATATGCTTTCTGCAGCTATCTCTGAGGCAAATCATTTGTGTACCGTGTCTTGTAAATTCCTGGGTGATGCTTGTATACTATGGCTTGTAAATTTGCATTTATTTACAAGCACGATATTTACAAGCATTTTTTTAAACTGAAAAAAAAAAACCTTTGGTTATTCACGATTATTTTTCAATTTTGTGCATTAAGTTTGAAAATGAGAATTTGATCATTTCACCTGAACAGTAAAGCAATGGACTCTGTTTCCCAATAAAATACACAAAATTTTAAGAAATTACTGCTTAGGTCTCTGATCTATCAAACTAATTATTTTACTGCCATGTATTTATCTTTAACAAATGATAGCTCTTGAAAGTTCAGTTGAAAACTTTTACTAAACATTGTTTCATGTTTATTGTAATTTATTATTGTGTGAATAGACATTTTTTTAAAAAAAATAGATTTTATATGCCGCCCTTCTCCGGAGACTCAGGGCGGCTTACAATGTGTTAAGCAATAGGCTTCATACTTTTGTATATTTTATACAAAGTCAGCTTATTGCCCCCACAAACTGGGTCCTCAATTTACCCACCTTAGAAAGGATGGAAGGCTGAGTCAACCTTGAGCCTGGTGAGATTCGAACTTGCAATAATTGCAGACAGCTGAATGTTAATAACAAGCTTTTAGTCTGTTGAGCTATCCAGGCTCTTTTCACTCTATACATTTCATTGATACTGAAAGAAGATGCTTTAATTGAGTAAACACAAATGAAAACTCTTTTTTTTAAAAGTATGCCTATTTTTCTTCCCTTCCCTTTATGTTTGTTTCTATTAGTAACTAATTTCATCTCTTTTTCTAAAACTTATTTTTATATCCTCTGTTTGTTTTTTTTAAGTGCTGTTTGTCTTCTACTTTGAAATCATTGGTGTCTCCTCTAAATTATCCTGGGAAATTATGAAAACATGAGGATGCCATGGATACTTACAAGCGAAATGTCTTGAACTGAGAAAGAGGGAAAATGACACCATGAAGAATACAGCAGCCAATCTTGGAGTAACATAATTGTTCAACTCTGAGTCACTGGGCTTAATTAATTCTCCTGCATCATGTGTATTAATTTAGAGGCAAGTATCACAATGCAGCCACAAAGCAGTGTCATTATGGACTCCTTGATGCAGTTCTAGCAGGCAGAGGCAATGAAAAATCCGAAGTATTTGAGATGGTTGCCAAGTGGGTACACAGCCAGTGTTGCAGCTTAACACTGACATGGATAAAGCATCCTTAGATGTGATTTACGAGTTAATTTTTTGCTGCCCCTAAGAACTGATCATCTTGGAGGATTACAACAGCCCCACTTCAACTCAATTAAAGCTGGAGAATGAGTATACTCAGTTTCTTTCACCAGCTGAGCAGCAAGGCAAGAGTTTCTATTGCTGATAGATGCATATTTTGAACTAAAATATAGGGAAATACTTTGTTATGTGTGCCAGGCTATTAAAACTTTTAGATTGGAGTTGGTGATAAGAACTATAGTAATAAAGCTGTCCAATTAGTCTGGGAGAAAGTAGCCAACAAAGCAAATGTGCAAATGTTTATAATAGGATATAGAAAACTTCTCATCTCCATGCTAACTCAGCATCTTGCAAAATTATGAGTATATGGGTAATCTTTTGCCCTTATACTATCATAGGCAGTTATGCATCCTATCAGGTTGATGTTACTGTGCATCCAATAAAGGTGAAGCAGTTCTAATCTTTTATTTCATAGACCTTCTTAATTCTTTCGTGTCAAGATGCTTTATCCCCCTCTGACAATTCCTAACTGATTAAAAAAAAAATAGAGGAAAATGACTAGCAGTTGTAAATGCAAATAAATTATGTACATAGAAAAACCCAGCATAGATCTTGCATGAGGATAACTAAACTATAGCCAGTCCTCTATTTTTTAAAAGTGTAGCAGGGACAATGGTTTATCAGTATATCAAAAAATGTACTTTTTTTTTAATGTATAAAAAACCCTGTCTGGTTTCAGTGTAGACATTGAAAACAACTTATATTGTATTACAATTTAAATAACAAGAAATACAAAGCTAGATTGCCCTCTCCTCTCTTCTCTCTAAATATAAATAAATTTATTTATTCATTTACAGTATTTATGCTGTCAAGTTAGTACTGACTCCTGGAGACTGCCTGGAAAAAACCCTGGCGTTTTCTGAGCAAGCTTTTTCCACAAGTGGGTTTCCTTTGCCTCCATCCTAGGGTTGAGAGAATTGACTGGTCCAAGATTATATATTCAGTTACTTTTGTACCTAAAGTGGGATTAGAACTCAAAGCCTCCTTGTTTATAGTCTAAAGAAGAAGGTTTATATCAGTATTAACTATGATTTCTAAAATGTCAATGTTGGTAAACATAACATTGTTTATATTTCTCTCCAAACCTAAATGTGACATTAATATACAGCACCAAAGTATTGGTTGTCCAATAAAGTTTAAGGCTGTCTTAAGTTTAATATTTAATACTAAAGTTCTCCACTGCTTTGTTAAAAGTGCCAACTGCACAGCAAAAAGAAAGGGAAAGGAATTTGATTTCTAACTTCTTTTTGTGCCTCTACTACAGTGGTGGGTTGCCCCCCGGACCAGTTCGGACCAGTTTGCAAGCACTGGTAATAAAACCGGCAGGAGGCTCCACCCACTGGCCATCAGGTGATCTGCACATGCGCAGAAGAGCGTGCATGGGCATGATGCCAACTGATACTAAAGGTAAGTAGAACCCAACCCTGCTGTACTAATTTGTTTATAGAATGGGAAGAGCTTGTTTTGTAACAATGCCAAGTTGCTTTCATCTTTTGGATAAAAGTACTGGATTGCTTGGGTGCTCCTATTGTCTCATACAATTTCTCAAATTTTTATTAATGACTACAACTGAAACAAATATAAATGAATTGTGGAGTCATTTGCACACATAGAAGGTGTTGAAAAAAAGTGGTCCCATATCCACTAGGTATCACTGAATCAGAATACCAATTTCCTTTTACATACGATACAGAAACAAATTTAGATTATTACAAAGGAGCAGCGGTGGGTTATGGGTTATCTTACTACTGGTTCGCCACTTCGCGCATGACCCTGCCTTCCACACATGCGCCTGGCCTTCTGCGCATGCACTTTGCTTGTACACATCTTCCGCACATGTGCCAGGTCTCAAAAACATGCCTAAATAGGATGGCATAGAACCAGGGCAGATAGGCAGGCCCACCCGCGATTTCCACTCCTGATTCAGGCGAACTGATCTGAACTGGCTGGAAACCACACAGGGGTGAAACACTCCCGGATCGAACTGGTTTGCCCGGTCCAGTAGCGATCTTGGCCATTGGTTCGATGATCCAGTAGCAATGTTTTTTCCTTCTGCGCATGCACAGAAGATTTTGTGCACACGCCACACCACACCACAACACACCACAATACAATAGTCATAAAGATGATACAATAGAACTAAAGCAAAGTAAAGCAAATCTCTGCTACACAGAAAGCACAACATTGTGATATATAGCTGTCAGATACTGTATATCCAAAGAGGATTTAGATGTCCATTTAATATCACACTAAAACCTGTAATTTTAGAAGTGCCTTATACATTGTGTGAAATAAATGAAAATGGCCATCTGGTTTGAAAGTCTACATTTATTTCCCTCCATTTTAGTCCGCCAATTACCATAATCAAAGAGTCAAAGAGATTTTCCTTTTTCCTACAGCATATCTTAAAGGGTTTATGGAGGATGTGAATCTCTCTGACCAGTTTAAGCATGGTTAAAGAACCGAGCATTATGTAGAAGTGAAAATCAATACTTGCTCTTATTAACATTGCAATTATTCCTGTAGACAGGAGGAGACATTGGATTCCAACACCTGTGCACATTTTAATTTATAGCACTTCCTTAAATCTTAGGCTGCAACATATGTTCTGTTCACAGCTGGCTACATGCAATACATCTGCCAAATCAAAACGCTGCTTAGAGTATTGGTTTAACAAGGTGCTGAAATGCAGAGGTCTCAAGGCAGCCTTTTTGTGAAACTTGAGGACACGAAGAAAGTGGACCCCTTCCATACTCCCCTCATAACAATGAAAGCAGAAAAAGGATTCTGTCACACATAAATGTCCTCAGCAATTAGCAGAAATTTTCAGTTAATGAAATCTGCAAAGATAAATTAAATGAAGCTGGCTCTATTGCATGATTTTCTTCCCCTGTCTCAGTGTTACAGGCAATAAGGCCTGGGATAAGAATGAGTAGTCAATGACATTTATTTATAGATTAACAGAGTTGGAATAAGTCATCTAGTCCAACCCCTGCCCAAGTAGACCCTACACCATTTTTGACAGATGGCAGTCCAATCTTTTCTTGAAAGCTTCCAGTGATGAAGCTCCCACAACTTCTGAAGGCAACTTCTGTTCCATTGGTGGATTGTCAGAAAATTTCTCCTTATTTCCAGATTGAATCTCTCCTTATTCAGTTTCTATCCATTATTCCTTGTCTGGCCTTCAGGTGCTTTGGAAAAAGAGCTTGACCCACTCCTTTCTGTGGCAGCCCCTCAAATATTGGAGCACTGCTATCATGTCTCCCTTGGTCCTTCTCTTCACTAGACTAGCCATGCCCAGTTCCTTAGTCTCCAGTCCCCTAATCATCTTGGTTGCTCTTCTCTGCACTTTTTCTAGAATCTCAACATCTTTTTTTATAGTGTGGTGACCAAAACTGAATGCTGAATTCTAGATGTGGTCTTACTAAGGCTTTGATGAAACAGACCTTTCTCTGACCACCCCGTAGCATGAGAAAGGGTAAACCTGAAAGTGCAAATGTCCTTTTTTCATCTATTCAGTTTCATTTGATTGATTGTGAGTGTATGTACGTATGTATGTATGTATGTATGTATATGTGTGTGTGTGTGTGTGTGTGTGTGTGTGTGTATTCCATATTTTAGGCTTGAAGTTCTGGCTCATTTTTTTCTTTTAATTTGTATCCTGCCAAAAGTCATAATGGTAAAGGTAAAGGTTCCCCTCGCACATACATGCTGGTCGTTCCCAACTCGACGGGGCGGTGCTCATCTCTGTTTCAAAGCCGAAGAGCCAACGCTGTCCAAAGACATCTCCGTGGTCATGTGGCTAGCATGACTAAACACCAAAGACACATGGAATGCTGTTACCTTCCCACCAAAGGTGGTCCCTATTTTTATGTGTGTATTTTTTTACGTGCTTTCGAACTGCTAGGTTGGCAGAAGCTGGGGCAAGTAACGGGAGCTTACCCCATTAGGCAGCCCTAGGGATTCGAACCGCTGAACTGCCAACCTTTTGATTGACAAGCTCAGCATCTTAGCCACTGAGCCACTGTGTCCCTTTTTATCTATATATTATTTCCACATTTTAGGCTTGAAGTTCTAGCTCATTCTTTTCTTGTAATTTATATCCTGCCAAAAGTCATAGGATTAGGTTAATTACCAAACATGGAGAATAAATGAATGAATTGTAACATCAATGGCTGTTAAGCAAACATGTCCTGCATTTTAGAACAGGCAAGATAAAACACCCAGTGAAAGAATTATCAAGTGTAGAAGCAGTTGTTGCATCTCTCAACATCTCCCAGTTTTATGTCAGAGTGGAGAAGATGGCATAAAGCACAGTGCAATGCCAATGACTTCATTGTCCACCAATGTAAAGGGCATAGGGAATTGCCTTGGAGAAAAGGAGGAAGAACTGCTACCAAGGCAACAAGCAGATAAGTGAGGTTTGAGTCTGGGCCAAGAAAATAAATTGAGAAAGCAGCTCAGATAAGCCTTTCCCTACTTCCCAGGGAGATAAGTTTTGGAGCCATTCAGAATTCAATGTTCTATTGCTATCACTACTATGATAAAAGTAGTCCTGACCTATGGGCACTGGTCACCTTGTAAGGCTGGCAACCACAATGTCTTTTTATAGACAATTAGAATGGAAAAGATCTATTAAAAGCATCAAATCCACTTCCCCGTTCAGAACAGGAATTAAATTAAAGCATTTCTGGGAGATGGTTTGCTTGTAAACATCCAGCAAGTAGATAGATATATGTTGAGAAATATATGTGCATGTCTTCATGGATAGAAGGATGCCTCTATCTTACTGTCTGTACATTTGTAGATATTGACAGTGCCATACATCAAGACCTTCTCCTTTCAAGGCCAACTTTGCCAGGACTTTTTACCACGTGGTTTTTCAGGCAATCTTTGGCTTGTTTTTTGCCCAAATAAACCATCAGAGGAATGTTGGGTTGCCCCCGGTTGGGACGGGTTCACAAGAACTGGTAGTAAAACTGGCAGGAGGCTCCACCCACTGAGCTGAACATCATCATAGGTGATCTGCACATGTGAACTGGTAGTAAAGTAAGTAGAACCCACCCCTGATCAGAGGATTACTTAGTACAGAAGTTCTCATCCAAATGAATCAATTTTGAGATCCATTGTTATGAATGCTGAAAACTTATTTCTTAATACAATTATAGATGCCAATCCACCAAGTGTGCAATTTTTGAGTACAAATACTGTTTTATTTTAATGGGACTCAAATGGAAGTAATGATAGATAGATAGATAGATAGATAGATAGATAGATAGATAGATAGATAGATAGATAGATAGATAGATAGATAGATAGATGATAGATAGACAGACAGACAGATGATAGATAGATAGATAGATCACCTCAGAGACCAGTTTCAAAGAATGCACTTCTGAAAAGAGAGCCTTGATGTTTCCCCTCTTGTATACCTAGTTTTGAATAGAAGCAATTTGAATAACTTCATCAAAGTACCCTATGCTTCTGCAACCTACGGAAGGCAGTTTGATTAAAATAGTCAGCTCCAAATAGTTTGAGATTAAAATACGATTGCACTTATTAAGATTCTCGTTAATGCTTGATTTCCATGAGTGATGTGGAGGAAGTGTTCATGTCAATGCTACTCCATAGCATTGGAAAAGATTCTTTGGACAGGCAAAGAAGTCATTATAGTGCAAGCTTATTAAACCCACAGAGTACAATAATGGCACTAAGTTAGGCCCTGAAATGAAATGAGCCGAGGAATGGGAGGTATTCAGCCTGGAGATAGTGAGATAAAGGGATATCATAATCATAGACAGAAGAAAAAGAATCCATAAGAGCTCATGGCTGATAATCTACATTATTTTAAAGTCAACCTCTTTTTAAGTTATTCAATTATATCAATAAGAATTGAACAAACCCAGGAGACAAGATGTTAAAAGCAGAATGGGTTTTACATAATGTTGTCATAGTGCAATTCTACGGGGGCACCCAAGTTTTCATCTTCAGAGGAAGGAAATGAGGAAATGAGACGAAGTAATAAAGAAACAATAATTTGTGAAACAATAATTTGCAGCACAGTTTCTATGAGCACAGTTTAAGGGTACAGTATAGGTGTGTGTGTGTGTGTAAGAGAAAGAGAAAGAGAAAGAGACACACACACGTTTCTACATTTCTACTGTAAAAGATTTTCATTCTTTCTTAGTGAGGAAAAAGCATTAACAATATAATTAGTTAGGATATATTAATTTTGCATTCTTTTTTAAAGGTCTACCAGATGTGTTTTGTTCAAATCATTATCTTCTTGTGACAGAGTTCAATGGCAATGGGAAATTTCACAGAATGCTAGACACCTGCTTACCATCTACACCCATCTTCCCATTGGTAATCCTAATCTTTAGGTATATGATCCCTCACCCCCTCTCCCTCTACTACAACTTCCTTGACTTTCAGAAAATGATACTTTCATTGGAAACACAGAGATGCAAAGATGGTTTGATTTACCTCAGCATTTTAGAGGGTCTTAATAGCATCCAGCCATGCTGTTGGACTGGCAAAAGCAAGCCATATTCATGAAAATAAGGATAAGAAACTGAGCTGCTAATTGCAACCTTTGGAAATCTGAACTAATTTGTTTATAAAGGGGAGAAATGTCAAAGGAATGTCAAACTCCAAACACACCAAACAGGTAGGGGGGAAAAAAAGACCAGTTGATTTATTACGCTTTCTGCCTCAGTGACATTTGTCATATGGTCTGAAAGAAGGAATATTTAGCACAGCCTTATTTGCCTACTTAGTTCTATGGCAAATGTCTGCAAGAAAACGAGTCTGTCAAACCTAACAATGCAACAGTGCTCTCTGGTGGCATGAAACAAAGGTACTTTAACCTTTGTAGAAAACTCACATGTGTTGTCCAGTGCATAAGTCCTTGAAGACGGATAAGTGACAGAAAGTCTCAACATGTTCTTCAGAGATAAGAAGAAAGGCCATAAACACCTTTCAACCCAGTAAAGCATGAAATGAAGATCTTGGTTTAAGCAGAAGTAATGTAAATGCGTATTTAAAACCCATGGACACATATGCCTACAAATTGATGTTCATGTGATGAGGATATACCTTCACATTGTGTACAATTTCTTCATGCAATTCATATGTGCAACATTGCGTTAAAAAAATGTGAAAGAGAATTTACATTAGCAGTCTTATTTTTGAGCAGAGGAATGGACTTCAAAATGTGAAGGTGATAGAATTGCAATAAAACGCTAGATTGCAAAAACATAGAATTTAATAATAAACATGGGGAGACAATGACTAAAAAAAAGAAAGAAAAGAAACTTGCAAAAAACTTTACTGGTAAATATGGATTTAATTTATTTCATATTTATTTATATTATTTACTTTGAAGCTCCATAAAAAGGGGGGAAAAGAAAGGAAAAAAAGGAGGACAAGGAAACTTATTCAATATCTATAAAACTATTATTTTTATAATCACATTAGATCGTGATGATATAAACATACAATATGACAGTTTAGCATTTTAAGAAATATTAGAATCAGCTCAGAGGTTGCAGAAACCAGCTAAGTAATAAGGATTAAAAGGCATCTTAAATTAATCTGAAACTGTTCAGCCTTATAATTGTGGCCAGTACAATAAATTGTAGTGGTTTAAAACCTTTGTAAAAACAAAAATGCAAGCTTTGCATGTGGCATCTCGTTATGCATATATTTCAATAGTAGCATATGAAACAAGACTCTGTAGAGTACATTTTTAGGTGAAATGAGGACATATTTCTGCTTTCGCTGGAACTCTGATGATATTCACCTTATTGAGAAATGTGAGAATCAGTTGTTCTGGGGGGGAAATACACTGTTATAAGCAGAAATAGTTTTCCACCAATGGAATAAGAGGGGAGTGATTTTCCATTTAGCAGATGGAAGGTTGGAAGGTATTTTATAGGTCATCTAGACCAACCTCCCACACCCCCCAATCAAGTAGGAGACCCTACACCATTTCTGTCATATGACAGTCCAATCTTTTCTTGAAAGTCTCAAGTGATGAAGCTCCCACAACTTCTGAAGGCAACTTCTGTTCCATTGGTGGATTGTTCTCACTGTCAGAAAATTTCTCCTTATTTCCAGGTTGAATCTCTCCTTGGCCAGTTTTCATCCATTATTCCTTGTCTGGCCTTCAGGTGCTTTGGAAAACAGCTTTACCCCTTCCTCTCTGTGGCAGCCCCTCAAATATTGGAACACTGCTATCCTGTTTCCCGTGGTTCTTCTCTTCACTAGACTAGCCATCCCCAGTTCATGCAACCGTTCATCATATGTTTTAGTCTCCAGTCCCCTAATCATCCTGGTTGCTCTTCTCCGCACTTTTTCTAGAGTCTCAACATCTTTTTTTATAGTGTGGTGACCAAAACTGGATGCAGTACTCTAGGTGTGGTCTTACTAAGGGTTTATAGAGTGGTATTAGTACTTCACTTGATCTTGATTGTATCCCTCTGTTAATGCAACTTAGGATTTCATTGGCTGTTTTGGCTGCTGCTGCAAACTGCTGGCTCATATTGAGTTATAAGACTCCAAGATTCCTCTCACAGTCACTGGTATTAAGCCTGGTTTCACCTGGTTTACATGTGTACTTTTATAAACATTTCAGCAACACCTCCCTTGTTATCCTTATGGCCTTCTTTGGAGGTTTCCCCTTCTCTTCACAATAGGTTGGAGAAGACTCAGTGGCACTAGATTCCATCCTCTGCCAGGGAAAATGGAGATCTTGTTTTTGTTACACTGCAATGGTGCAGAAGATCCACAAGTTGTTTAGCAGATTATTAATACTGTTTTAAAAATAAGCAATTCAGCCTTGGATTGGAGTGGAAGTAACGTTCTTCTTCCTGTAAAACTGAAGAAGCTTCTTGGATGAGAAGCATCTACTTCTGTCCTACTATCACAGCACCATTGAGAGTGTCCTGACATACAGCATTCTTGCATGGTATGGGAGCAGCTCTGTAGCGGACAGAAAAGCTCTACAGAGAATTATTAAAATAGCCCAGAATATCATCGGACTCCAGCTACCAGCCCTGGACGACATCTTCGAATCTTGCTATTTGAGAAAGTTGCATAACATTCTCAGAGACTCTTCCCATCCTGCTTACAATCTTTTTGGACTGTTGTCTTCTGGCAGAAGATACAAAACAATTAAAACTCAGACCACACAATTTATGAATTGTTTTTATCCCCAGAGCTATAATTGCACTCAACAATGAACTAAAGGGCCACCATCAGTGAACTTTGGACAGCATTACTTGGTCTGTTGTATGGATGTTTGGGTGGTTTAGGGGTGGGGAATTGTGGTGGGTGGGAGTGTGTTTGGGGATTGTTATGTGTGTTAGACCTGATCTTTGGGTTTTAAGTGAATTTTGTTGTATGGGTATACTGTGTATACACATACAATGACAATAAAGTTATTTATTTATTTATAAAACATTTTCAAAGAAAAAAAAAGAAAGAAAGAAAGTTTAGTTGCTTTTGGAAAAAGCACTTTTGGAACAATCATGACCTGGATGATTTAGAATCTCCATAGACATTTTCCCTGCAATTTCTAAAACAGATCCAGTTTGGTTATTTCCAATTTCCCACTTTTTTTTTTCAATGGGATACAGACTTGAAGCTGGCTTCCCTGCACTATCATCCCTTCAGCCTTTGCCCTTAGGAAGAGATTTGCTGGAAAAGTAATACCTCTCAGTCCAAAAGTAGGATGATTTCCATAAATAAACAACTGGAACATTCTTGCAAAAGTTTGATAAATCCATTGAAAATCTTTGTGAAAACAGGTGATATTGAGAATTTTTTATGCTCCCCAGTTGGGGATTAAAATCCATTGGAATCAGTGCAATTTACTTCTACTAAAATCCAGTCCACATAAATTTAGGTCGGAGACATCCCAATTGCATGTTTCATGTGATTGGCTAGGAGGCTCTGAACATTGACCAGTAAAGTGGAAGAGAAAGTGACTGACAAAAAGGAATAGGAAGGAGAATATGTGAAATGCAAATTAAGTCTAAAGTTTGAGAAAGCTCAAACTGCCCAAAGAGCTGCTGATTCAGTTCTACAGATGAATTATTGAGTCTGTCATCTGCACCTCTATAACTGGTTTGGTTCTGCAACCCAACAAGACAGACACAGACTTCAGAGGATAATTACAACTGCAGAAAAAAACAATTGCTACCAATCTGCCTTCCATTGAGGACTTGTATACTGCATGAGCCAGAAAGAGGGCTGTGAAAATATCTACAGAACCCTCACATCCTGGACATAAATTGTTTCAACTTCTACCCTCAAAACGACACTATAGACTCTGCACACCAGAACAACTAGACACTAGGACAGTTTTCCCCTGAATGTCATCACTCTGTTAAACAACTAATTCCCACAACACTGTCAAATTAACTACTAATACTGTATTACTATTCTTCTTCTCATCCTTACTAGTACCTATTTCTTCCTACTTATGGCTATAACCATGTTGCTTGTATCTTTACCACGTATATTGTTTTATTTTCCTAGTATGATTTGATTATTAGTATCTTATGACTATCGCTAAGTGTTGTAATTTATGATTCTTGATGAATGTATTTTATTTTTTCTTTATGTACACTGAGAGCATATGCACCAAAGACAAATTCCTTGTATGTCCAATCACACTTGGCCAATAAAGAATTCTATTCTATTCTGTCCTGTCCTGTCCTATCCTATCCTATCCTATCCTATCCTATCCTATCCTATCCTATCCTATCCTATTCTCGAGGGGAAAGTGTTTCTGTAGTTTGATCAATCATTGATGAGTAGGTTGGTGATGTGAGAAGCTAAAATGTATAATCTTCTCCTACTTTCATGGGAGATGGGTTATTTTGGGTGACTTGAATCTCCTATGTTTACAGCTAGTAATGGTATGTTAGAAGCACTTTATTGCTGGTTTTAAAGTGTTAAATAATATGGAAAGAAAATTGGGTAGTTAAATATGGGATAAAAAAGCAAAAGCAAAACAAAACAAAAAATATCTGAGCTAATAGGAGTTACTAAAAAGCTAGAAAGTGCACTTAATTTCTCCAATTAGGATGCATACCACCAAAAATGAGCTGGTAGAAGAAAATGAATGAGTGTTCAAAGTTGGATTGGCAGCTGAAGGGCAAACTCCTCATTGGTGTAAACTCCTCACTTGTTCTTATTGAGCAAAGGCAGGGATGAGACTGCAGCCTTATTTTAATTAAAGTAGATTAATGATGTTGAATATTACAAATGGTAGGCCTGTGTCTCTGAAGCTAGAAAAATGAGGTGTAATTTAAAAGCTCCCTAAGGGAATTCCACTTTGTGGAGGGCAGACAAGGTTTCCCACAAGGAAATGTTAGATTATGTCAAAGATTACATAAAAGGAGGCGATAACTAGAGGATGTTATTATCATATATTGGTTTATGGCACCCTAAAGTATGAGCAGGACTTTGCCAAGAGGTTAAAATAATAGGTTCCTTATTGAAAATGTTAAACATCTAATACGACTATATGCAAAAGAGAAGGGTTATACTGCTACATTGCCTTCAAACATGATTGAACAGTATATCTAGTTCTTAAAAGCTTTGAACTCAATTCAATTTTAGGCTTTTAAAAAAATTTTTCTTCTATGAATTTGTACATTGCTGAAAGTGTGTATGAGTTTTCTATTTCCCCACTCTCACTAATGATGCAAAAGCTCTGGTCGGTAGCGATGGCGTCGGGTGGTTTGGAGAACCGGTAGCAGCGGCAGCATGAGGCTCCACCCACCTGCCCAGACATTGTCACTTCCTGTTTTTAACTAGGAAGTAAACCGTTTTTTTCTCTGTGCATATGTACAGAAGGCTTTGCGCATGCGCAGAGGGTCCAAGCTTTGCGCATGTGCACTTCCGAACCAATAGGGAAGATAAGTAGATTTAACTCTCAAAGTTAACTCTCCGTTTTTGGGGAGTTCTGGAAATGAAGTGTCATAAGTGTTAAAACTTGTCTCTCAATAAAGTATGCTCTATTCTTCTTTTGCAGTCAGTTTTCTGGATCTGGACAAACTCAAGGGTCTGACAACAGATATTTTAATTAAAATCTTTGCCCTTTAATGTGGATTCATTTTATCATTATTGTTTGTTAAACTTGTATGCTGCCTGAATTTCAACAACTCTGGTGTTAGTCTTTAACATGATCCACTCATCCTTCAGTAACATAAGCAGTTTAGGGTTCTATTTGCTAATTTTTGAATTTGTTCTACAATTAAGTAAAAAAAAATCTGGGAAAATATAGAAATAAGGCTTCTAGTTTCGTTTCTTCAGACTTTCCCTCCAAAGGCAAATTCTGTAACAATCATTCCAGGAATTGCTTTATTTCCACTTCAAGTATTCGGCGTTTGAATAGTTCAACTGTATTAAACATTGCTCATAAATCTGTGCCGTATGATTATTACTACATACATTGTTTTCCATCTTCTGCCTTTTTCTGAGTACATGAGAAAACGAAAGTTCATATAATTATGGATAACGAGAGACAAATGATATGTGGCAGCACAGTGTCAATTTCACACATTTCACAAAAGAACTGCTCAATACAGTAGCAATCAAATAAAGTCTCTGTTTTCATATTGTCTCAAAATTGTTTCAGGCTATATTAATGTCTCATGTTGGAAAAGCTGTCAAGACTTTGCACTAGACTTCTAGTGAAACGGATTCTGTCACTCAAATATCTTGCCTGCTGATAATGGAAGAGAGTAATGGGTGTTTGAGAGTTATTTGTTATTGAAGTTCTGTCCAGCCTCCATGTTAATCCACTAAACTGCTTGAACTTTAGTAACCAGACATAGTCTATGTAATAGACTATGTCTGGTTACTAAAAGGTAGAAACTACAAAATGAATTTATATCTCCTTAGGGAATGATCAGGATTCTTGATTTCCTTATTCTAAGTCCTCAGAGTATGACTATCACAAATAATTTTATAATTAGCACATTTGGCTCATTGAATTTAGTATTATTTAATAATAATCCATAAAAGGGATTCCTGTCCTATTCCTTAGTCTAATAGAACAGCATAACGGTTGCTGATAGAAAATATTGGATTTGCTTACAAAGGTAGTCAGATATAATGCATACTAAAATTAAATATTCTTTAGATCCAGTTTGGTCTAATCCGGGCTGTCAAACTGGATTTCTTCGAGGGTCGGATGAGCATTGTAGTTGTCCCCTGCAAGGACGGGAGGGAGATGGGACAAACCGCAGATGGGACGGACGCCTCTTGCAGCACCCTGATGGCCAAAATTGGGCACAGGTGGCTGCAGGAGGTCATCCAGGCCAAAAGCGCAGCATGGAGGGCCACGCCTGGACCCGTGTCCATTTTCGCTAGCAGAGACACTGCCAGCTGGTCCTTTGCTATTTCCAGGCCGCCCCCCTGGGCTGAATAAGCACCCACTGGCCGGATGTAGTTCATGGGCCTTGAATTTGATACCCTTTGTCCATGGTGGGTTTCACTTACCTTTGCTACTGGTTTGCTCGTGTGTGTGCTCACTTCACTTTCACGCACACCACTTTTGAGCATGCACAGAGTTTATTTGATAACGTCCAGGCAGGTGGGTGTAACCTCCCGCCACTGCTACTATCGGTTTGCCCAAACTGGGGCGAACTGGTAGCAACCCACTATTGCCCTGGTCTAAGTGGTTAAAAATACCCAGGCTAGAAATGAGTTTTAATCCAGCCTTAGGCACAAAGCCAGCTGGGTGACTCTAGATCAGTCACTTTCTCTTAGCAGACCACTTTTGAAAATCTTGCTTACAAAAGTACAAGGACTTATCCAGATAGTTGTCAGGAATCAAGACTGACTAGAAGGCACTATAATCCTTTCATATTATAATACAGTGTTAATATCTTTATATTATAATGTTAATTATGTACAATAAAATCAATATGATTAGATGCACAGTTCTGGTAAGATTGTGCCCTTCAGGAATATTTTTCCATTTCCATAGTAATCAAAAAGTCACAAATGAGTTCTATAACTTTTCAGATTCACAATAGCCTTAAGGCACTAAGGACTATGATTTATTTTTTTTAAAAAAATCAAAATAATTATTTTAACATTGCCTATAGTAACTTAAATTTATACACAACAAAAAGGATGCTTTTAAAAATCAGCAAAAAAAAAAATTCACAGCATTTTTATACCGTACTTCCTGAAAAAGTTATGTATTGAGAATGTTTCTATTAACAATTAATTCAGCAAGAATTTTTATTTAGTAAAAATAAAATTCATGTTACAAATTTTAAAAGTGTTTATTTGGGATTAATCAATAAACAATCATATTCACTGGAATTCTACTAAATTTATTTTTGATATGAGATTTCAGAATTATAGACTGCTCTGGTGAAATATTTAAACTGATACCCTTATATATCTTTATTACTTATTGTATTTTTACATGAATATCTGTCTGTTTGTCTGGCTGTCAGTCTGTCAGTCTTTCTTTATGTCTATCTATACCTATCATAGGCCTGGGTAAGATAACCAGAATTTGTCATATTGCATTGTATTATAGAAGTGATGAATCTTGTTTTCAAGGCACTATATTAACAAATTATAACACAATGTATTTTTTCTTTCATCTTTTTTTTAATTATTTGGCTATTTTATCTTTCTTTTATTCTCATGTTTTTAAATATTGTTTATTGGTTTTTTTCTTTAACCGAGTACACATCATCTAATCAGTCAATAATGTAGACTTATAAACTACTGCTATTACTACTAAGCAGATACATAAACTTATAAGACTAAGTAGACTTATAAATTACTGCTATTAATACTACTAATCCTACTTGGATGGGAAACCAACAAGATAACTTATGACCATAAATAAGAGGTCCTAAAAGAAGGCAATGGCAATCCACATTGATATTATTGCCAAAGAAACAATAAGAATGGATTTTTCAGCCATCTGGAACCAAGCTTAACTGAAAAATATTTTTAGAATTGTAAGATTGAACTATTAGCATTGAACCTTCATATTGCATGCAAAGTACGGGTGAAATCCAGCAGCTTCTGACAGGTTCTGAAGAAGTGGTAGCGGAAATTTTGAGTAGTTCGGAGAACCAGCAAATACCACCTCTGGCTGGCCCAGTGGGGTGGGAATGGAGATTTTACAATATCCTTCCCCTGGGGTGGGGTGGGAATGGAGATTCTGCAGTATCCTTCTCCTGCCACGCCCACCAAGCCACACCCACCAAGCCACACCACGCCCACCAAGCCACACCCACAGAACCGATAGTAAAAAAAAAAGGATTTTACCACTGATACAAAGTGAAAATGACAAGTTTTCCTCATTCTCCTTTCCTCTCTCTCTCTCTCTGTCACACCACAAACACATATACAAGTACATAAAACCCATGCTACATATTCTTCTGCAAGTCCCTTGAATGTTGAATTGTGCACAAAACAGTTTTGATTTAGTTCTGGCTATTTTAAAAGAAGTTTTACTTCATCTCAGAAAAGTCTAAAGTGGATCCATTTGGCTTAAATTTGTATCATACTGGCCTCTGAATATTCACCAAAATTTAACATGCAGACTCCAGTGAACATAATTTCATGTTTATTTAGTAGAGCTAAAAAGTAAACCAAGGAACATTATATTCCAAAGAATATTGTTCCAAACAATATTCCATTTTCAATAGCCATAATTATGCCTCTTCCATTAATAATGGAACTTAATTTTCAAGAAATATCTCTAGGGTTGATCAGATCAGTTTAAATCTATTTTATATCAGTGTTGTGGGTTTGTACAAATACCATTCTATTAATTTTTAAAATGGCTGGAAAATGTGTATTCATAGAGTTCCGAACTGTCCCTCATATATTTAGTTAATATAACATAAAATAATAAATGTAGCATATGAAAATACGTTTTATCAATGTTTCTACTAATTTTTGCATTAATATATTTTCCCTAATGTAGGCACTTCTGTAAGCATTTATTTTTAATATAATATGTTATTTTTGTAATATTCACATTTATATATGTGCTTTCTTGTTCTTTATTCATTTTGTATGAATGTTTAATTAGTCTGCTAGTTAAGCATATTCAGCAAAGAACGGCTTTCAGAGCAAATCTGCTTTTCTCTTTTGATGTCACTTGGAAAGTTAAAGAATTTGACTTTAAACATGGAAGTAAATACCTTTAACAGCTCATTCTTGTATTTTATTAATAGTTTATACAATTTTTATTTTAAAATGTTTGATTTCCAAGTATATGTTATACTTACTGTTTTAGGGTTATAACAAGTGAATTATTTGAATTATTATTTATTATTTATTTATTATTTATTATTGATTTAATGTAGGATGAGAATATGACAAAAGAGAAATAGACATATACACCCAATCCATGAAATTACCATATTTTTTGGAGTATAAGATGCACCGGAGTATAAGATGCACCTTAGTTTTTGGGGAGGAAAATAAGAAAAAAGCTGATTGGCAGGTGGATCGGCCTCCCAGAATACCCACAATCTGCTGTTCCCAGAGGTGAATTTTAGCAGCAGGTTCCTTGGTTGTGAGCTCTGTGCCTTGCTTTTTTTTTTTTTTTTTTTTGCTTTTTTTCTGCCTCTGAAACTTCTGAAACTCTGTTTCAAAAAAAAAAAACTTTTTTTCTTGCCCTGAAAGCCTCAGAAACAGCTTCAGAAAAAAAGCCTCTGAAGTTCTGTTTGGGGGCTTCTTTTCTGAAGCTTCATTTCTGATGCCTTTTTCAGCCTCTGAAACCTCTGTTTGAAAAGCTGGGTGGGACTACATTCGGAGTATAAGACGCACCCAGATTTTCACCCTCTTTTTGGGGGGAAAAAGATGCATCTTATACTCCAAAAAATACAGTATATATAAAATTTCTACTTGAGTATGGCAGGGGACTTATACCTGGATATCCAATTCAGCTAACCAGGGGATCACTTCTGGCACTGTTTCCTGCAAATCTTCTAGGGCAGGGCTGTCAAACTCCCGGCCTACAGGCTGGATGTGTCACGTGCTGGCCACGCCCACACCTGGTTTAACAAAAGGGAAAAAAGGCCTGATACGTCACGTGACACTGCCATGACGACATGAGTTTGACACCCCTGTTCTAGGGAACTAGAGAATGCATATAGTGAGCAAAGGTTTAATAGTGTGCATATCAGTATTACAAGGAGAGAACTTTTCCATTATTTGAATAACTCTTAAGTTTTCATACTAAAATAACATTTGCAGCAAAGAATACTCATTTTTAGTTCACAAATCTAGGGATTTTCTTGTTTGAATTAAGTGATAATGAACTAGTTTAGAATTTAAAGAAGAGGAACATAATGTCTTACATCATGTTTTATATTACTAATACAAGTTATCTATACTTACTATGCATTTATATCTAAGAACTATACAGGCAAAACAATGAAGTATCACCAAATAGCAATAGCAGTAGCTCTTAGACTTATATACTGCTTCACAGTCTTCTCTGAGTGGTTTACAGAGTCAGCATACTGCGCCCAACAATCTGGGTCTTCGTAGAATATAAATCAACATCAACAATACACCAACGCAATAATCAATTTAATACATTATCTATACTGGCTCATCCATAATTTAAATGTGTTGTTTAAAGCTCTTTTTTAACTTTAAATTTGTACTATAAGCCTGCTGGCAGAAAAACTAGTGGGATGAAATCATGTCTGACCCATTGCGATCCCATGGACAACATTCCTCCAGGCCTTCGTCTCCTCTACCATCCTCTGGAGTCCATTTAAGCTCATGCCTACTGCTTCAGTGACTCCATCCAGCCATCTCATTCTTTTTGGGACTTAGAGAGGGCAGATCTTCAAATGGACCATCTTTCAATATTTAGTAGAAAAATTCACACAGGGAGCTCAACATTATCATTATTATTTACTTTATTATTAAACATGAAACTCAAGTCAACTGAACATTCAAAAATGCATCACAAATACCATTGACTGGTGCTAATGGTTGATACGGCTTGCTGCCAGCATCCTAGGTATCAACCAAGTACCTTCTTAAGATGTACGATGTTCCAAGTAGTGCAGTTTTTTGCAGTTCCACTTGCAGGAAGCTGCAATTTGTTGATGTATCTTATAAAATTCTTGGACATGGTACCAAGAGCCCCGATGACAATGGGTATCTTCTTCTTCTTGTTGTGCCATATCTGTCATCGGACATTGGTGATCATGTTGGCAATCCTATTTTTGTCAACAGCCATATGAAAAAGTGCTGCTGAGTTTTGTCCAAACCAGTCCCTAAGGTTTTGAAGCCATGATGTTCTTCTTCAATGGGTATCACTGTTATATATTTCATCCCTAGCCATGCAGCTTCAATGGCCAGGTTGTGATATTTCATGATGTTTTCCATTTCTTTTTCTTTGACTTTGGCATCTCCTGGTACCATGATGTCAATAAATTGTACATTTCGGTTTTCGACAACTGTGATATCTGGAGTGTTGTGTTCCAAGTGACAATCCATCTGTATTTGAAAGTCCCACAAGATCTTCACCTTCTCATTTTCTATGACTTTTTCCATTTTATCTTCCCATGACTTTTTGGATATAGGTAAGACATATTTTTTACATAATGACCAGTGGAAAGTTGTTGCAAAGTCAGCCTTTGGATTCTTGGTGGATTTTTGTAACTATTACAAAAATCTATATTATTATTATTATTATTATTATTATTATTATTATTATTATTATTTAATCTGTAGTGAGATTCACAGCCTTTGAGGCTGGTTAATAGCTCAGCAGCTCGAGTCCTAACCAAGGACCTAGGAACTGTTAAGGTATCATCGGAGGATGTAAGTTGTTCCAAGTAAGGTGATTTTTTGTAGAGTCAAAATGTTCAAGTCTGGTAAATTTAGAATTTCTAAATAGTGGGGGAGTCCTTTGGGTATTGCTCCAAGGGCTCCAATTACAATCGGGACAACACACAATTTCTTTTTCCACAGTTGCTCAACTTCAATTTGCAAGTCCCGGTACTTTGTGATTTCTTCTTCTTCTTCTTCTTCTTCTTCTTCTTCTTCTTCTTCTTCTTCTTCTTCTTCTTCTTCTTCTTCTTCTTCTTCTTCTTCTTCTTCTTCTTCTTCCTCTTCCTCTTCCTCTTCCTCTTCCTCTTCCTCTTCCTCTTCTTCTTGCAATTCCAAGAAATAAGATTTGGAAATAAGATTTCATTCTTACATATTGACAAATGGGAACTTTTTCTAATCAGAATGTTGTATGAAAATGAGTGACCCAAGTCCAGTATAATAAAGCTGCCTATCTTACAGCAGACATTCCAATCTGCCATGCTGTGAGGCAGGGATGTAGTTTAGCTCCTTTACTGTTTAATATTCATATAAACTCAGTGGTCACTGCTTTTACCAAAATAATAATAATAATAATTTCGCCCCCTTAAGTCTGGAGATAGACATTTGGCAAATGCTGCTGTACGCTAATGATGCAGCAAGGTAGCCTCAGGAGAACTTTGTGGGACTAAGCAGAATTCTGCAACAAGGAAGGGATTACAGTTAATTACTCTAAAACTAAAATTATGCTATTCGCAATAAGACCTAGCTGTCACAAACCCCAATGGCAAATAGAAATTAACAAAATGGAACACGTTCCAGGTTTTAAATATCTTAGGGTAATGTTTCAAGCCTCTGGAAGTTGGCAGGAACAATCTAGAGTCATTTCTGCCAAAGCCAATAATAGTGCCAAAGGCAATCTTAGACTTTTTTTTTCATTGTAAAGAAGGTAGATACGTACTTGCTGCTGTTAAGGTAATTGTACATTCCATATGCTGTACAGTCTACAGATATGTATATACAGCAACCTAAAATTCCTGGATGCTGATCAGTCTGATTTTTGGTGAGTGCTCTTCCAGGTTCCAGGTTCTGTCCTAAATGTTCAACTTTGCATTAATACAGCAGTGATCCCCCTGGATGGGAGAGTTTGTGCTTGCCACCTCTCTTACTGGCTCAAATTTATATTTTTGATAGCCCATTGCTGCCCCTCCCCAATACTTCTTGACAAATTCATATCAAGATGGAAAGTAAAAGACTTAGAGAAAGTGAAAACCAGAAATGTGCCAAAGAGCCTCTCAACTTGGCAAGCTGATCTCTGATTGGTCCATGTCAGTGGAATCCAAAAAAAGCTGGTTCCTAATGGAATACCAGTTCCTGATTGGTCTGCCTCAGCTACACTGTTTTTTTTTTTTTTTTTTTTTATTGAAAAAGTTTTACAATAAAAAAATTTTTCCCCCTTTTTTTCACCCCTGCCCCCACCCCCCCTCCCATCCCCTCCAACCTCCCCCCAACCCCAACCCCTCCCTCCCCATCCCACCCCTGACTTCCGCTGCATATTTCTTAAAAAGAAAAACAACAACGAAAAATTTTTAACAGCCAGAAAAACAAATACTATTATATACTCAATTCTATTCTGATCTAAGTTGAGAGGAAGAGAAAAGAGAGAAAGAAAAGAATTAAAAAAAAAAAAAAAAAAAAGATGAAAGAAAAAAATAAAATAAAATGAAATAATACAAAGAGAAACCTATAAACATGAATATCTGTCTAAAATTAACAATATTATAATAAAAGAAGGCACCAAAAAAGAATAGCCATTATAATATTTAAGCCAATTTAGAAACAAAAAGAAGAAAAAAATAAAATAAAATAAGAAAAACATTACTAACATTACTAATCCTATACCATACTCGATCACTCCAAAATTCTATACCTTACTTATTCATATTAGATAATGCCAGCTAGTTTAATCCGAACTACTCCCCCTAATTCAAAAACACTAAAATCCCCCCTTCAGGGAAAAAACATGCAATATAATATAATCATACATATATTATTATAATTTTCCATAACTCGAGTTACAGTCTTCTCTTCTTCCTGATTGAAGTTAATTCTTCTTTCTTCACCTATATCCAATTGCGATACTCTTCATCTTCTGTCTGCCCCCATCAGTAAAACAAAACGTTCCATATAAACCCCCCGTGTGACTTTATATGAATAACATCCAACCAAGAAGATGTTCACTCCTGTAGGTAGAATCATTCAGGCTAACGTATTCTATTTCAGCAAAAAAGAAAAACCCCAATGCAGCTCCACCAAGCCTTAACAAAAGAATAAGAAAAAAAGGGAAATAGAAATCCTTGAGACTGCATCCAAATGTTCTTGTAAAAACTGTTTCAAATCCTGCCACCCTTTGTTATCCACTCTTGGTTGTAAGACGTTTTCATTTCCATTCTTTCCTCTTAGATAATAATTTCCAAAAAAAACCATGATAGGGTAATCACAAGACACTGCTACTATATAAATAACGTCCAACCACGAAGATATTCACTCCTCCAGGTAGAAACATTCAAACTAACGTATTCTATTACAACATAAAAAAAAAAAAAAAAAAACCCCAATGCAGCTCCACCAAACCTTAATGACAAAAAAATCAAAAAGAAAAAAAAAGTCCTAGCAGCTGCATTCCCAGATGTTCTTATAACAACTATTTCAAATCCTGCCACCCGTTATTATTCACTCCTTCTGGTTGTGAGATATTTTCATTTCCATTCCTTCCTCTTAGATTGTAAGTTCCAAAAAAAACTATAATAGGATAATCACAGAACGCTGCTAGTTCCAAAAGAAAAACTATAATCGGATAATCACAGAACGCTGCTACCATTGCAGCCCTCTGTTAAACTTGCTCAAGATGTTAAATCCAATTCAGAATAAAAAAAAGAAACTCCAAGTCAGGATGAAGACTTTATAATCCATAAATCCAAATCCATATAAACTTTAGGAATTTTATAACCGGTATCCAAGATTGTCCAAGCTTTCTGATAACAACTGCATCTGATGAAGGACTTTAAGGCACTCATTAGTTAACTCTCGAATTTCCTCGTTGGAATCTGGTTCCTGCTGTTCGATATCACCATCCTTTTCTTGCGGAGCGTTGGACCTCTGCTGCTGATCATCTTGAATAATAGTATTTCTTGAATCTTGCTCCAGCAGTTCAAGGTCCAGTGCTCCTAGATTAGGTTCACTGATGTAGTTTATTTTCCCATCTGAGAAGTCCATAGTAAGATCCTCCAAGAAACCAGATTGCGCTCCTTGTTCTTTTAACATTCTTTGATTCATTCTTTGAGTCTCATCCTTCTGTTTACCTTTTACAAGCTCTCTTTCTTGTTTCTTATTCTTAAGGTCTTTCGAAGCTCCCTTAAAAATATTTTTATAAAAATGTTCCGCTTTTTCAATAGTATTCAAGCAATATCTCACTCCGTGATATCTAAAAATTATACCGGCTGGTAAGTCCCATCTAAATGGGATATTACTTTTCTTCAATTCTTTAGTTAAGAAAGCAAATTCTTTCCTTTTCTTTAAAACCTTCGATGGTAATTCTTTAAAAATATTAATTTGTTCACCTTCTACTTGCACTCTGGCAGAGTAGGACCTTTGTAAGATGTCATCTCTCAACCTTTTATCAGTAAAGTAGACAACAACATCTCTGGATAAGTTCCTTTGTTTGGCTACTCGTGAGTTGACTCTGTAAGCTTTCTCTATACAACCAAGAATTATCTCATCCTCAAGCTCTAGTAGTTCAGCAAGAACCTTTGCAATAGTTGCTTTTAAATCTCTCTGGTTTTCTTTAATACCTCTTACTCTGATAGCAGAGGCCATAGTTTTAATTTGAAGCATGATAATATCATTCTGTGTAGTCTGATTACTAATCTCAGCTTTCACAAACCTTTCTTGTATTTCTTGAATCTGGGAGCCAATTTCACTGCTAATTTCAGTTACTTTCTCCTCCATTTCAATCACCACATTTGAAAGGTCTGAAATTACTTTAACAATAGTTTGACTTAATTGGTCATGCTTTCCAGCAATCAAATCCACAAGATTCTTCTGTGAGTTTTTAATTTTGTCAACTACACTCAATAAAGGAGTTGTTATAAGTTCTTTTAAGTCCCCTTCTGCCAATCCAGACAATTGCATCATCTCAGCTTTATTCTTTAACTGGCTCAAGGGGGAGCCCCCCCTTCCTTTAGTCATCTTTATTTTACTTTAAATGGCTTTAGTATACTACTTCACTTTGCCATACTTTACTTTAAAAAAGATATCCAAGAAAAAAGGGAAGAGAGAAAAAAAAAATTCTGTTTACTTTAAGTGACTCTCCCATAGGAAGGCATTCATTTCAAAGCTTCCGTTTTCAATCACTCTGGCATTCTTTCAATTAAGACCAGTCGCCATTTAAAAAAAAAAAAACTTTCTTAGGAACTTTCACTTCTCTTCCTCTCCTTCCCCCCTCCTCTCGTTACTCTTCCAAAAAATCAGTAAAAAAATCAGTTTTAAAAATCCATACTTGCTTCATCTTTGCTTCTTTCTTTTCTTTTCTTTTGCTTCTTTCTTATTCAGTTTACTCCATAGACGCTGTGGTGTTGCTTCCAGCGTCTGGCTCCGCTAATTGCTTAGCGGAGGACAATCCCGTCGCGGAGCTTCTCTGGAGGTATGGAGGGGGCCATCCTTCTGAGCCCTCCCCAGGACAAACGAAACGATCCTGGGGCGACTCAGGGGGCCCTGCCTCACCCCCAGGAGCTCTGCCTGCTCCTCCCGCTGAGGAGCAGGTTGTTCGAGCCGCCTGCCAGCTGTGAGGCGGCTCTAACGCGGCGGGATGCCGGCGGGCATGGAGGAGCCCGCCGCCGACGAGGAAGGCGCCACCGGAAGCCGTTTTTTTTTTTTTTTTTTTTTTGTTGTTGTTGTTTTGTTTTGTTTTGTAAAACAAACAAACATACAATACATCTTTTCTGAACAAAATATTGGTCCGGTCTTAAATTTGTACAACTTTTGTTCATCTTTAACACAGTTTTATATGTTCAATTTTTCTCATAGCATTTATTCTCTCTAATTTTAAAAAACCAATATTACCCTTCATCTTAACTTCTCATCCTAATACAATTATTTTTTTCTTTTCCCTCCTTAAAATTTGAACCCCTAAATTTAAATTCAAATAACATAGTGCAATCCCCAATTATTTCCTTAAATTCTCTTATTCTAATCACCAATGATTAGAATAATCAATAATCAATGAATTATTGAATAATCAATAATCAATGATTTTATCAACTATTGCAAATAATACAGTTCAAAGTATTAGTAAAAACCAATTAAATATATATCTTAACCCAAATGTTCCGACTACTACAATTTCATATATTAAACTTCTTATTTCTGGGTCTTATTTTCAATTCTTAAAAATCCCTTCATATTATCATTTCTTCATATTGACTTAAATAATTAACTATTACTATTCTATTACTTCATCAATTACTTATATTCTTATCTCTTATTTTAAAAATAATCCAGTTATCACTAATTAAACATATTCAATAAAAATTAAGTATCAATCTTACTCCAGTACTCCTAAATTTAAATTCATACAACATAATACAATTCCCAATTATTTTCTTAAATTCTCTTGTTCCAATCTCAAATAATTTTTTTCTTTATCAATTGTTCCAAATAATACACTTCAACATTTTTATAAAAAACAGTTAAATATATCTAATTAATTAATAATCCAATATCATTCCAGCTTTCTTTTCTTATTTAGTTAAATTCCAAATATGTAATTAAGAATATTCCAGGTATCACAGTCCCCTTCATTATTTAAAAATATTCCAATTATTACATCATCATACATCAATATAGTTTAAAATCACTTCATTAAAAATATAATTTCATCTTTTCTCTAGTATTCATTTAATTTACCCCATATTCCTCTTCCATTTCTTTCTCCCTTTCTATCTTTATATTTTATTTTATTTTTCTTTCTCCTTCTTTTCTTTTGTACTTTAAAATTCTAAACTCTCTTTTCCCTTTTTCTTATCTTTCCAGTTAGTCCCAGTATAATCATTTTGTTTTTTAAAGTCATAAACTCTTCTATTTTGCTGTGTCTTTCCCGTTATTTTCCATCCCATTTCCCTTTTTCTTATTTTCTCACTGATAATCCCAGTGTAATCATTTAAGTTTTTTATATTCTTTCTATTTCACCCTCTTTTCTTTCTTTGTTTCTTTCCCCTTTTTCTATTTCTCCCATTGTTAATCCCAATGTAATTTTTAAAGTTCTCCTTTTTATTATTACTTCCTATATAATCATTTAATTTTCCATAATCAAACTCCTTCTTTATTGTCAGTCTTTTTCTTGCTTCTCATTAGTTATTTCTTTGTCAGCTTGAATGTATCCTGTGTCAATTTTTTGATCATCAAGTTTCAATTTTTCCATGCAACATTGTGGTCATTTCCCTTATTTCCATTTTCAATGATAAGTACATCGTTTTCATCATTTCCTTAAATTCCTGCACCATTTTATTCTTTCTAGGTTGATATTATTTCAGTTGAAGTTTCGTTGTAATCCTCTTTTTTTTCCTCAAAGCCAAAATACTTGTGAACAAACAAAGCCTCCTTAAAAATTCTCTGATGCTCAGAGTCCAAGATTTTTTTTCCAAAGCAAAGATTCAGTGTTGTAATATTTTTCCCCTGAAGATGGCTCTCTACAATTCACAATTACAATCAACAAGCTTGAAAAGCATCCATTTTGTTTGTAGTCCACTTTAACAAGCGAAAGTTTATTTAATTTTTCTTCTTCTTTTTCACCTTTATATGCACCAATTCAATTTAAAATTCAGTCCACATTTGCATAGTCCAAATTCCACATTACATTCCAATTTAATTTCAATTTAGAGTCATTACCCAGTCCTTTCTATTACAGGTTTTTCTTCATTCTTTAATCTTCCTCCCTTTAAGGTTCCAAAATTAAAAAAGGATCTTTTCAGGTTCTTAATTTTAATTTTTTTTTAAAGTTCTCCAAATACTTAAATCCAAAAAGACAGTTTTCTGATCAGGTTTTATCACTTTATAATTTCTGCCTTAAACCTCTTCTTCCATCCTTTCCCACCTATTATAACACCTATTAGCCACTGTTATAACGCCAGGACATTTACAATTATTTTGAAAGTCCTCTTTTTTTTCTCCTTTCTGTCTATGAGTTAGATGTCACTCACACGGCATCAATATTCCACTCAATTCTCCACTCCTGCACAATTCTTGGTCCAGTTGCCCCAGCTTACTGGCAGTCATAATGGCCACCGCCCCCCCTCCCCCCGCTGCAGAGCCAGAGAGAATTTCCTCTGACCTTTGAGGAATTTACCTGTTCCTCTTGGTCTTCCGAGGTGTCTCTCCTTCTTCCCTGTCCCTACAGGACTGATCCAGTCCAAAGACCCCTCTGCAGTGGTTCATTAGCCTGGGATTTCATGGAGCTCATTAGAGCCCGCTAATCCCTGACTGTCTCACTGCAACACTTCCGGTTGACAGCCACACTGTTGATAGATTCTTTGAATAGGTAGTCTTGAAAGGAACCAACTTTCTGAGACATCTCTGACATGGACCTTCAGAAATAAATAAATAAAGGGTAGGGGCTAAATGGGAAAATATTGAAGGAATGAAGTCATTATTTTAACACAAGGAAAAACAGAATAATCTTGATTACACAATCAAGAAAAGTTTACAAAAAGCTTACAGTGATTGCTTCTGTTGGTCAATATACCTGAAAACATAGCATAGGATAAGCATGCTGTAAAAATAGAGAAATATCTGACCTTCAAGTAGGTGGGGGTGGATAGTGCTATTGCTTATTAAGTATTAAAAAGAGATAAGATAAGATGTGGAAGATCAATCAGGTTAAAGGGTTTCAATGTAAGAATTGAATAAGATGAAGTTTATTGTTTATAACCAAAAATGTGATGAGGATTACAAGAAATATACTTTATAAATGGAGAAAAAAGATAATTCATTGAAGCAATGCTAAGAAATTAGGATTGGAAGGGCAAATGGTGATACTGTTTATACATTATATATTAAGAAAAGATTAAGATAAAGTAAAGAAGTAGAGAAAAAGAATATGTCAGAAAATGAATTATGTAAATTGTATTTGGAAAAAACAAAAAAGAAGATTGGAATAGATGACAACAATCAACATATAATTATGTCATAAGTCAATACTCTGTTCATAAAATATGTATGTAAAAGAAAAATTCAATAAAACTTGTCTAAAAAAAAGTAGGTGGGGATGGAAGTCAGGTAAAACCTTGTACACAGGGGCAAGAAATAATTTAACACCCACATCTCTCTGAGAGCTTATGAGAAAGTAGATTATATACTGTATATTATTTTGATAGATTGTATATATCGTAATCCTTCCTGCAACTGCTGAGCGTTAGAATCTGGACAGCTCCTGAAACCCTTAGATTGTATAAGACCAAGTAAAGGGCAGGGGTCCTAAAGGAGGCTTGGAGTCCTTAGATTAGTGTCTAGATATCTAAATTTGATTAATCTCAAATAGGAGAAAATCTTCAATCAGAATAAGAGCTGGAAGGGACCTTGGAGAGCTTCCAGTCCAACCTCTTGCTCAAGGAAGAGACTCTGTACCCATGATGGTGAACCTATGGCATGCATGCCACAGGTAGCATGCTGTGCCCTCTCTGTGGGCACACAAGCCATTGCCCCAGTTCAGCCCCACCAAGCATGTGCGTGCATCTCCCGCCATCAAGCTGGTAGTCAGGTCTCTGCTCTGCATGCGTGGGAAGCAGGGTGCATGAGAGGGGCTGCATGTGCATATGCTGGGGTGGGGGTGTGGTGCCTGGGGAAGACTGCATGCCAGGGGTGAAATGCTCCCGGTTCGGACCGGATTGCCTGATCTGGTAGCGATGGAGACAGGTGGTTTGGAGAACCGGTAGCAAAAATCCCTGCCCTCCCCCCATGCCCAGCTGAGCTGCACCATCATCAGAGGCTTTTTTTTTTTTTTACTTTTAAAAGCATTTTTTCTACAACCTCTTCAGCTGAAAAAAATGCTTTTAAAAGTAAAAAAAAAAGCCTCTGATGATCACGCAGCTCAGCTGGGATCCTCAAAGGCTTTTAAAAGAAAAAAAGCCCCTTTTTTCTTTTAAATGTCTCTAACGATCCAAGCTGACTTGCCTGATCGTTAGAGGCATTTAAAAGAAAAAAAAAGTCTCTGCCAATCAGGCAACTCAGCTTGGATTGTCAGAGGCATTTAAAATTTAAAAAAAAAACATTTTTTTTCTTTTAAATACCTCTGAAAATCCAAGCTGAGTTGCCTGATCGTCAGAGGCATTTAAAAGAAAAAAACCCTTTTTTTCTTTTAAATGCCTCTGATGATCCAAGCTGAGTTGCCTGATCGCATTTAAAAGAAAAAAAGTCTCTGCCTATCAGGCAACTCAGCTGGGATCATCAGAGCCTTTTGAAAGCATTTTTTTTACAACCTCTTCGGCAAAAGGTTGTAGAAAAAATGGTTTTAAAAGTAAAAAAAAAAATTGGCCACGCCCACCCAGTCACATTACCCCCCCCCACCTAGCCACACCCACAGAACCGGTAGTAACAAATTTTAGATTTCACCATTGCCACACACACATGCATGAGGGGCCCGGGGCACATGCAGGGTTGCATGCACGCATGCACAGGGGTGCATGGGGGGGTGCTTGTGCATGCATGGGGGACAGAGTGCATGTGCAGGAGGGCACATTGTATTTTTGACAATGTGCCCTATTTTTGAGGACACATTGTATTTTTGGGGTTTGGGTGCCCTATGGTGAACCTGTGGCACACAGCACCCTCTCTGTGGGCACACAAGCCATCACCTCAGTTCAGCTCCATTGCACATGTGCGCGTGCCTCCCGCCAGCCAACTGGTCATCAAGTCTCTGCCGCGCATGTGCAGGGGTTGAGACATGTGCAGTGTGCACATGCGTGGGGGCTGGGATGCATGCGCAAGGGGGCATACACATTTCATTTTTAGGGTTTGGGTGCACACACACATATTCATGCACGCACACTTTGGGCACTTGGTTTGGAAAAGGTTAGCCATCACTGCCATATACCATTTCAGATAGGTGGCTGTTTAGTCTTTTCTTAAAAACCTCCAGCGATGAAGCCCCTACAACCAGTCATGTTAGGTTTGTTTCTTGGTGATCACTATAACAGGAGGTCCCTGCAAATGTGATCTAGGGCAGCAGTCACCAACTGGTGGTCCATGGACCACTGGTGGTCCGTGAGAAAATTTTGGTGGTCCGCAGAAAACTTATTTGTATTTTTTATATTGCACTAAATCAGGGGTCCTGAAACTACGGCCCCTGGGCTGGATACGTGCAATGAATGTTTGTGTTGCTGCAGAGAGTCTTCCCCTTCGGGGTCTTCTTGTGTGGGTCGGAGGGGGGCAGAAAATCAGATTCAGGGGTTGCTTCGGCCTCCTGGTGCAGGGCTTTGGGCAAAGGTTGGAGGGAAGCACTGATGGTGGAGAAGCACTGCTGGTGGAGGGTCTTGTTCCAGTGGGGCTGCATCATGGCCTGGAACTGGCTGACCATCTCAGCCCGCTGAGCCTCCAGGCGCCGGTATCTGGCTTTGCACTCCCGCAGGTCTTCCCTCTGCTTGGAAAGCCTATGCTTCTAGTCTTCAGTGAGATGCTTCTGCTAAACCTCCTTCTCAGTCAGATTCAATTTGAACTGAGCCAGCTGTTTTGCCAACTCTTTCTCATGGTGGCTGCTTAGCTTCAACAACTGCTTCCTAAGGAACCCAGGCGGGCAGAGAGGGGCAAGTAGAGGCCAGCAAGGCATCCTTTGACATTAGTGATAGCAAGTTGGCCATGCCCACCCAATAACATGACCACTTAGCCACGCCCACTCAGTCAGTCACTAGGCAGATCATATTAGTGGTCTGCGGGATTTAAAATTATGAATTTAGGGGTTCCTGAGGTCCGAAAGGTTGGGGCCCCCTGATCTAGGAGGTCAACCGCAATTTAAACTAGTAACTTTCCCAAAGATAGCCAATATGATTAAAATAATTAATAATGATTAATTGATTAAAGCATTAGGGTGAATCTGAAGTGGTCCAGAATGAGAGAACCCACACTATTCCAGACATGAACTCGTAGGAACAGTAAAGAAGACTGATCAAACAACTATATGAATCGTTTTTCCAGGAAGCCATCAATGCATTAACTGCTAGTTAACCCTTTTTGAAATAAAATATAAATTAATTATTTGAATATTCAAGGTAAAAGATTTTTAGAAATAGTAAGTTCTTATCGTTTGATTGAAGAAATGTTTCAAGTTCCTCATTGATCAGGACTTCCAAGTCACGTACGGCAGAAAATTTTTGTAACTGACAATCCTGAAAACTAAAGGAAGCAAGCAAAAACAATAGCATTGTTTTCATGTAATCACCGGTTGGACAGTTGAAATTGAAGAAAACTTTCTCTTTAAAAACTTTGTGACATGAGCTTTCAAGTTTTAATACATAAGATAACACAAGCATTTAACCTGGGCTTTACTTCAAATGAACAAGTTAACACCTGTATTTTTCCTGTGGTGGAAATGAAAAAGGTAAGATGAAAATACATTGGCATCTGGCCTTAACTGCAAAAAGAAATGTATAACAGTAGACTTGAAGGAAATCCTTCCCCCCACCCCCCCAAAAAACCTTACCGGATGGCAATTTAATGTCAATCAATGAAGTTTATCATTTCAAAGGCTTTTAGAAATCTACAAAGTCAAATTTTCAAAAGAGCTTAAAGGCATTAGAATTCTTGAACTCATATATAGAATCCAAAGGGGGCGGGGGGGAAATACAGATTCTATACTAATTTAGAGTTGATCTGATCCAGGTGGATAATTAACTAAATTATAACTATAATAGATATAGGTATAATAATATATCCTATAATAATAGCATATATATATATATATATATATATATATATATATATATATATATATATATATATATATATATATATATATATATGTAGGTCTTTGGTTACTCGGGTCTTCTTCCGCATAGAATTGGAAGTATCTTGGCGAGGTTTCGATGAAGTCTCATTCGTCATCTTCAGGCTGGTGTTCTCGGCTTCGTGCTTCCAGGATATTATAGGATATATTATTTATATAGTTATTAAATATATATATTTAATAACTATATAAATAATATATCCTATAATAATCGGATAATTAAATTAGGTCTTTATACAACAATCTAGCTAAATACTATCTATTTCAAACATTGAGTGATTGTCACTCTTCCTTGTCCCAGAATTTAAGCTCAAGGTTGGGATGATGGGTACCTAATCTTGAAAAATGACATAGGGAAGCAATCAGGATGCCTTTGAGAACTGGACTTCAAAAGTGATCTGTTGCCTCTTCATGAAGCTGCTAGAAAAGCTAGCAACAATAATTTTTAATACATCAAATTGTGAAGAAAGTTATGGTCCACATTAACAGTCCATAAAGTATGATTTGAATGGGACTAAATATCACAAATGTTTTCATTTCATGTTATAACTTATTTTAATATGTGTACAAGAGAAAGAATAATGAAAATATCTGAGTTGTTCATTACAGCAGAACAGTGCAAGTGCCAGTAGAAACTCAAATCAAATCCAACTATCCTAAGCTAGTTGATGCAATGAGTGTTAAGTATGGAGTTATAGAATAATAGAGTTGGAAGGGACTTTGTGGGTCATTTAGTCCAACTCCATGCTCAGGTAGGAGACCCAGTACCATTTCTGACTGATGGCTGAAGTTTCAAGTCTCTTTTTGAAAGCTTCCAGTGATGAAGTACCCACAACTTCTGAAGGCAAGCTGTTCCATAGTTGACGGTTCTGTCATTTCTCCTTATTTCTAGGTTGAATCTCTCCTTGTTCAGTTCCCATCCATTGTTCCTTGTCTGGCCTTCAGGTGCTTTGGAAAATAGGTTGACCCCCTTCCTCTCTGTGACACCCCTTCAAATATTGGAACACTGCTATCATGTCACCCCTACTCCTTCTCTTCACTAGACTAGCCATGCCCAGTTCATGCAAACTGTTAAGTTGGGCGATTGAGGAGGCAGAAGCAAGGGAGCTGGCCAATCTATTGTAGTTTAAATTGTAGTTTAAATCTCCTGCTAAAACTATGTACATAACACAAACATATGCATTCTTTATACGTTTTAGCCACCAGTCCCCTAATTATTTCTGTTGCTCTTCTCTGCACTCTTTCTAGTGTCAACTTTGAAAACCATATTAGGCCGGAAGCTTCCATGCTGCCACATCTAGAGTCTCAACAGGATTAAATATTACTAATGTTCTCATGTTATAACTTATTTTAATAGATGTACAAGGGAAACTATAATGAAAATATCTGAACTATTCATTACAGCACAACAGTACAAATGCCAGTAGAAACTCACATCAAATCCAACCACCACAAGCTGGTTGATGCAATGAGTTTTAGTCTGACTGATTCACTGAAAACAACAAGGTGGTTAGATATGTCCCACTGATTTCAAAGTGGCTATTCTAAGCATGCCTACAAGTGCTATCAATCTATTCTTCCTAATTTCTTGCTATTAGATTGAAGCTTAGCCAAATTAAGATTTCCTATTTCCAGTCACACAACTCTGATTGTCATATTGCTCTTTCATTTCAAAAGAACGGCACAGATTTCTAATTGTTTTCTCAATTGCTAGTTTTTCCTCGGAAGTAGTGATTGTTCATTATTCTTAATACTGATGTGATTTTCTTCTGATTCTCATATATCACTACATGTATTTTTCTACAAATTAGAAGGGAGTGGAGGTTGAAGAGCTATGCATGCAGATTTTGTGATTATTATTAAATAGATCTGTGTGTATCATAAATATTTATCATATACTACCTTAATTATTTATTTCTTCTGCACTCCAGTTTCTTGCTAGCTTGCATGAATAGATGTTAACAGCCAAAATGTTTTTATCTTTCATTATTATGCAGACTACACAGAGATTTATTGCTACTTTATGCTGACAATATCTTGTCAAAGACTATTTTGCACTTCAAAAATGTGTGAGAGAGATTCGGGGTGGATAAGTTGCAATGAACTGTATCTTAATGTCTTGGTAACAGAGTTGTTAACAGTTCTTTATCCCCTTGGAAATAAAAAAAAAGGGAAGCTGTGAGATTCGTTGCCTTATCTCTATTATATCAGTATCAGATCTAAAACACGAGTTTAGCACTCTGGACCTTTACCAGCTGAGCACAAACATTTTGCCTTTTGTTTTAGAGAGTAAAAATGTTCCTCCTTGGTTAGAGCTTTTGAACTGAATTAATAATTTTACTTGGATTTAAATTGTTTTAATTTAAATTGTTTTAAATTGTTGGATTTAAATTGTTTTGATATCAGAGGAAGGCAGACTGAAGTGTATGTATCCATAAAGAAATAAATTTACTCTTGGTGGAAATAAAACATAGGCGTTTGGGTTTTTTTTATGTGATATCAGTGACAAGATTGGTCTCTGACCTGTTGGAAGAAATGTCCATCTGGTTTCAGTTCCAAGTTGGGAGAAAGACACTGAAAACATGGAGACTGCTTGAAACGATGGTTTAATGATGGACAGATTTTAAGGTCCTGGGCAAAAAAGCACATGGGTGAGAGAAATATATAGATTTATACCCTCTGTTGGGCATTGAATTTGAGCTTGTATTCTGATTGGTAGTCAGACTCCCATGGGGTCATGCAGGGGTAACTTTGTAGGTCGTCTTTTGACTCCTAAGCTTGGTTGAATCATGCTGGGTGATGTAATCTCCCCAGGTGCCATGTGGTGAGTTCTGTTGCTAGATGGGTAGAGGGCTAATCCTACCTTTGTTGGAACTTGGGTGGGGGCATTTGCCTATGAATAGAACTAGCTATCTCTTTATCTCTTATGTGCTGACATCTGCTGTGGGCTATTGAGAGTGTGGGGACTACTAAGAGTGAGTCTGTTTCCTGCCTAAAAAACATGTTTCTCCATTTCTCATCCAGGGAGGTATAATATTCTGCCTTTTTAATACTTCCTAGAATATTTCATTTTTCTAGGAGAGGGATGGGTGCTAACATCCTACAGATCAAAGAGGAAAAGAGGAAGATATGGAAGAATGGATTTTGAAACTAATGGATGGTAGAACTGACTGCTTTGCTTAGAGACAATAACTTGACTAATTTCTTGTAACTTGGAGACCACTATTAGGTTTCTTATAAAGTCATTTTTGTTATGGATTCGTTTGATGTATTTTTGTTGCTATTAGTTTTTTGTTACTCTCTTTCCCTTTTCTCTTTTATGTCAGTTTGTATTTTAATGATTGATTTTGAAATGTATTAAAGATATTATACATATAAAAAGAAAAAGCTACCCCAAACAGAAATGTGTTATTCACTGAATCTTTCATTTTAAAGCGTAATTCAATTCCTTCCATTAATATCAAATAACGTATCAATTTCCTTGAATATTTGCCCTAACATAGTTCTAGTCCTATCACAGTTATGAAAGCTGCCTGGGTGACTTTGGGCCAATCATTCTACCTCAGCCCAACCCACCTCATAGAGTTGTTGTGTGGAAAATAGGAGGGACTATTTATAAAACATGATGAAGGTGGAGGATGGATGGATGGAAGGAAGGAAGGAAGGAAGGAAGGAAGGAAGGAAGGAAGGAAGGAAGGAAGAAAGAAAGAAAGAAAGAAAGAAAGAAAGAAAGAAAGAAAGAAAGAAAGAAAGAAAGAAAGAAAGAAAGAAAGAAAGAAACACAATACACTGCTTGGCAACTTTCTCAAAAGAGCATTTTGGTTTAACACTGGATTCAGTTCAGACAGCTGAATTAGAGCTCTCCTGAGGTATAACAGCTTCAACAAATAGTAATATGTGACTGATCGTGCTGGGGCTTAAAGCTAAGCAGAGTTGGCCCTATCAAATTATTAGCCTATAGCAGTGTTGGTGAATCTTTATGGCACCAAGTGCCAAAACGGGAGCACCAAAAACTGGAAGAGCATGGGAGTACTGGAAACCGGAAGAGCAGCTCTGGGTTTCTGGCGTGCATGTGTGTGCGAAGACCACCTGATCGATGTGCATGCATTCGCCGGAAACCGGAAGCTGAGCTACTTGCGTGCACCCGAAGACCAGCTGGAAGAGCAATGGGAGATGGCTGGTGTGCTCGGAGAGATGGCTCTGCGTGCCAACTCCAGCACGTGTGCCATAGGTTTGCCATCCCTGCTATCGGCTAGAGAGAAGAGACAACAGCAAAGAAAAAAACACACAATAGCAACCTACTTCTTTATATTATTTATATTATATTAAACTGTCTGATGTCCATAAAGCCATCAGTAGCTGAGCTCAGATGAAAGAGAGAGCTAATCACATCTAGCTAGACACCTAGAAGCTAACTACATTTTAGAAACATGCTATATGTTTCTCTTGAGATATTTGATATGTAAACAGCTGAGAACTGTCTTTGGGAGGATTTCAGTTGTTACATTATCTATCTCAGGTATGATTCCCTTGATTGAGGAATGGTATGTTTCTTTATTTGGGATGGTCATGTTCTTTCATAGAGCATGCAGCTTTGAGAGGACTGCAGATGGACTGGTGAGGAAAGAAGGGAGATCATCTGAACCAACTGGCAATTAATGGGTGAAGATGGTCATATTATATCACACCCACAACAAGAGCGAGCATTATTGTCACGCCAAAATGCCAAAGTCTTCTGAGTCACAAGCTAGACAAGAATCAGTATACTGGCTGGATCAAATAGGACTCTGCTGATTCCATGTTTTATTTCATCAGTGTTGAATTAGTAACTGCAGTATGATTTTTCTTTTTTTTTTAGTTGTCTGTAATAACAATTTGGCCACATGGCAGAAATAACTTCTTTGGCTAATAAACTGTTGCAAGATTGCAAAAACAAATGAACAAAATATTGAATAACATGATTCTAGAAAAAGTATACCTATTTCTGTAGTCCTACTGAAATGATGCACTTTATTTCCATAACAACCTGCAAAGCCATGGGGACAGTCTATTTATGTTAATAACATATCCAATTCAGACTTTTTCTTCATCAGTCAGCTCATCTGGTTAAGATATGGTGAGTTAGATGTGTCTATTATAACTTAATGTTGATTATAATAGCAATAGCAATAGCACTTAAACTTATATACTACTTCACGGTGCTTTACAGCCCTCTCTAAGCAGTTTATAGAGTCAGCCTATTGCCCCCAGCAATCTGGGTCCTCATTTTACCAGCCTCAAAAGGATGGAAGGCTGAGTCAACCTTGAGCCTGGTGAGATTTGATCTGCCAAACTGCTGGCAGCCGGTGATCAGCAGAAGTAGCCTGCACTCTAACCACTGTGCCATTGTGGTTCTTATTGTATAAGTATTGTATTAATAATTATACAATCTTCATCTTTTCATGAAAATATTCTTCAAGAAACATATTGCTGTGGAGTAGGGTGGCATCGTTATACTGTAAGAGGATTTCTTATGTATCTTTAGATCTATTCAGGAAATGAACTGAACCTACCAATCAGAAGATGAAGCTAGAAAGCTGTTTCTATCATGCCAAGCCTCAATTTCCTCTTGCTGTGACTGTGAGTTTTGTGCACAGTGGCACTTCCAGCTGATCCAGAGAGATGTCTGCTTCTTGAGCAAACCTGAAGCAATATTCTGTAACATCTTACATACTGTCTACTCTGCGTCTTTTGTAATAGCATACTCTTACAATTAACGGTCCTTGCTAACCATGCTGCTATTGTCACAAAGAATCAGTAGGCTAGCAAGTTATTCCTACGTGTGTTTTTACTAGGTTTTCTTCTTGCCATCCCTTTAGACAGTTTATGAGGCATTAAATATTAGACCTGGGGTTAGAGCATCTGATAAAAACTACTGTTCAATTCTGACAGATATTAAAATTGAATACCACCTCCGTATGAAGTTTGTTTAAACAAATGTCAGCCAGATCTTAAATCTAACAGCAAAGACCTTAATATTCCCAGGGGGCAAATTCAACAATGTATGCCAAAATCCTAGTTAAAGAAAAGGCCTTAAAGAGCAGTATTTGTAGTACCATCTGCTTCAAGTTAATTGTTCTCAAGAGGCTACTCAGTTGCCATTTAATCTCTGCATCCCCTATTAGAAGAGTAAAAGAAACCCAGAGATATATGAGGAATATCAGCAAAACTCATGCTGTATGAATAGTAGGTCTGACAGAGCCATGTTCTTGCTATCAGACTTCTTATTGTTCAACTGAAAGAAATTAAGAGGCTGGCATAGTCTATTCAAAGGCATTTCCATGGTAGGTTTTTACTTGATGATTTTCAGAGACTCATTTCTTGATGTGGATACTTTTATCATGACATTTTCAGTTGTGGTCCCCACATCAGCCAATATAGTGCAATGGTTAAGATGGAACAGCCACTGAAGGTTAATGACTCCATCATTTTCCTAGTGTCCAACCTATCTCACAAGGTACTTGCAGTCAGGATAAAAGGAAGACAAAAGTAAGCTTTTTTGTGGTCCTAGAGAGAAAATGTGTGTGTGTCAGAGATGGGTTTCATCAGGTTCTGACCAGTTCTGGAGAACCGGTAGCAGAAATTTTGAGTAGTTTGGAGAATGAGTAGTAAAAATTCTGACTGGCCCGCCCCTATCTATTCTCTGCCTCCAAAGTCCCAGCTGATTGGGAGGAAATGGGGATTTTGCAGTATCCTTCCCCTGGAGTAGGGTGGGAATGGAGTTTTTACAGTATCCTTCCCCTGCCATGCCCACCAAGCCATTCCCACCAAGCAATGTCACGCCCATCAAGCCACACCCACAGAACTGGTAGTAAAAATTTTTGAAACCCATCACTGGTGTGTGCGTGACTGACCGCTGCCTGAAATTTGGCAATTTGAACCTCACCAGGGTCAAGGTTGACTAGGCCTTCCATCCTTCTGAGGTCAGTAAAACGAGGACCCAGATTGTTGGGGATAATATGCTGACTCTGTAAATTGCTTAGAGCAGGCTATAAAGTACTCTGAAGCGGTATATAAGTCTAAGTGCTATTGCTATTTTCACTGGGAAGCTGGATATTATAACTTTGATAGAGTGACATCATCTTCTAAGCATTCCACATCCTTGAGAATGCAGAGCTTTTAATTTCACTGATTTGTACATGAGATATGATTTTTAGTCCACCCCAAATATCTTTAGATTATTTTTACGGTGCCTTACTCAGATGCTGATGCTGCGGTGCGGAACTTCATACTATTGGTCTGCTAATTTTATTGACTTTTCTGGGTCAAAAATAGATAGCAATCTAAGTACCTTCAGATGAATTGGACTGTGGTGTAGGCTGCAGAGATGATTAGAAGGCTATTTAAAATAACATAGATGATCCCTTTTATCAATAATATAACAAAATTTAATATTTAATGATGGAATATTAGCATGCAATGATTATATCCCATTATTAAAGAGCCACATTAAATAGTATTTCAGATCTCTCCAATGGTAATCTTCTATGAGATGAATCTAGGACTGAAAAAATTAATTGTTAAATAAATAGCCAGCATTATTGCCTGTGTTAGAACTATTCTAAAACTAAGTTCAGAGGCAAGACATTTGATATGAACAGTTAGACATCAATATCTTGATTACATAAGTTAAACTAATCTCATATGAATGCATATTTTCCTTTCAGGTAGAAGACAAATAACTACTGCATTTTTCGGAGTATAAGATGCATCTTCCCTCCCCCCTCCACCACCCTTTGGCCTCTGCCTCCCAGCAATTTACCTCCTTGCAGCAAGTAGCAAGAAGAAACAGCCCATTTCAGTTTCAGCACAGCCTAATTAGCACAAGTTGATTGTCCCTTGGATCGGCCTCCCGACTCTTAGCTGTTTCAGACTGCAGGGATTGCCATTGCCTATTACTGCTCAGGCCTCTGCTGCATGCTGCAAGGAGGTAAATTGTTGGGAACAGATTTTTTTTCTTGTGCTAATCAAGCTATGCTGAAAACGAAAATGAAAGTAAAGCAGGCAGTTTGCTGTTTACTGCAATGAGGCAAAATTGCTGGGAGGCAGAGGCAGAAGCAGATTTTTTTTCTTGTTTTCCTCACCAAAAAAGGTAGGTGCATCTTATAATCCGGAGTATTTTATACTCCAAAAAATGTGGTATATATGTATAGCTACAGGTGGAATTCTACTTTCAGATTTATTTTCCTAGCCCTTGAGCAGCAAATTTCTGTAAAAGATGATTCATTCTACTTTTGCCCACTCATTTTATGACACTACTCTTGTGATGCGGTGAATTGTTTCATTCAGATGAAGGGCCAAGATGTCACCATAAACAGAAATATATAGGAACATGGCATTATGATATGAATATAGACAACAAAGCTATGTTGATGCATGAGGGAATGCTTTTGTTTAATAAAGTTTGGGGTGAAGCACTTTGTAGAAGGTGCTTCATGTAGCAGTATGGCTCTTTCATTTCTAAGAATGAAAATAAATGGTCATTGCTTCACTCACCTCTGCTTTGCTGCTTCTTTGCAGCTTTCTCCATTACCTGCAAACAACTCGAAAAGGCCTCTTCATGGACAGCCTTGTATTTTTCAGTTTGAAAGAGATGCTCATAGGAGGTGGCGGTGATGCTGTCTTCTGCGGTTCCCCTTAAGCATCTTCCATCAATTGTGAAAGATGAAAGAGAGGTACTATTTCTCCTTTTGTGTTCGTGTTTCATTAATCAGTTCTTCAAATTGGGATTCTGAGACTGCATTGGGTGCCCTCTTACTAATTGATTGCTCTACCCATCTATCTGATATGCTACCTCAATCATCAGAGCAATTTTAGGTGGCTTTGTGCCCAGTCCAGGAGACATACAGATTTAAGATATTCTTTGCTGTCCCATTTTCCTCTTATTCCAACATTGCCTGATGACAGTCTGAAGATGTGCAAAATCTGCTAGGCATTGTCATTTATTACCTAAGAGGGAAGTCATCAATGGTGAGGTGCAAGCAAAGTAGGGGTGAAATCCAGTAGGTTCTGACAGGTTCTGGACAACTGGTAGCAGAAATTTTGAGTGATTTGGAGAACTGGCAAATACCACCTCTGGCTGGCCCCAGAGTGGGGTGGGATGTAGACAATAGAGGCAGGACATGGATCACCAAATTTCATGTTTTGTTTTGTTTTATTGGATTTATATACCGCCCTGCTCCCGAAGGACTCAGGGCGGTGAACAGCCACAAAGTAAAAAACACATACATGCAAAATTTAAGAACACAATAAAATCGAATTAAACAATATGGCCCCAGCAAATTTAAAACACCTTAATAATTTAAAACAGATTAAAATTTACATTATAAAAGAAAAAGGGGGAAAAGATTAGGCCAGGCCAGCTTGATGAAACAAAAAGGTCTTGAGAGCGCAGTGGAAGGTGCGCAGATCTGGATCCTCCATATCTCCAGGCGGAGCTTGTTCCAGATAGTAGGTGCCCCCACAGAGAAGGCCCTCCCCCTAGGGGCAGCCAGCCAACACTGTTTTGCTGATGGCACCCGGAGTAGCCCCTCTCTATGAAAGTGTACCGGTCGGTGGGAGGCTATTGGTGTTAGAAGGCAGTCCCATAAATAACCAGGTCCTAAACCATGGAGCGCCCTAAAGGTGGTAACCAGAAGCTTGAAGCGCACCACCGGAAGCCAGTGCAGCTCGCGCAGGAGAGGTGTTACTCGGGAGCGCCATGTTGCTCCCATAACCACCCGTGTGGCTGCACTCTGCACCAGGGGAGCCTCATGTAGAAAGCATTGCAATAGTCCAGGCGGGAAGTGATGAGGGCATGAGTGACTGTGTGTAAGGAGTCCCGATCCAGAAAGGGACGCAACTGGTGAATCAGGCGAACCTGATGAAAAGTCCTCCTGGCCACGGCTGTCAGGTGCTCTTCTAAAGACAGCCGTGAATCCAGGAGGATGCCCAAGTTGAGAGCCCTCTCCGTGGGGGCCAGCGACTCGTCCCCAATAGTCAGTGATGGTGTCAACTGACTATACCGGAACGTCAGAAACCACAGCCACTCGGTCTTGGATGGGTTGAGCCTGAGTCTGTTTCTCCCCATCCAGATCCACACGGCCTCCAGACACTGGGACATCACTTCAAGGGCATCGTTGGGTGGTCCGGGGTGGAGATGTACAGCTGAGTGTCATCAGCATACTGGTGGTACTTCACCCCGAAACCACGGATGATCTCGCCCAGTGACTTTATATAAATGTTGAACAAAAGGGGCAAGATGACCGACCCTTGCGGCACCCCACATATAAGGGGCCTCGGGGTCAACCTCTGTCCCCCTGCCAACACAGACTGCAACCGGTTGGAGAGAAAGGAGGAGAACCACCGCAATACAGTGCCCCCCAACCCTAACTCCTCCAACCGGTGCAGCATGATACCATGGTCGATGGTATCAAAAGCCACCGAGAGGTCTAATAGGACCAGGACAGAGGAGCAACCCCTGTCCCGAGCCCTCCAGAGATCATCAACCAACGCGACCAATGCCGTTTCCATGCCGTTTCCATACCCAGGCCTGAAGCCCGACTGGAATGGATCCAGATATGTCATTTCATGTGGTGCTGTTTTTTGCAAGCTTAACGATAATTGGAAAGTACATCAATAAGATAGTTGAACAACCCTTCGTGTTGCATAATAGTAAAGATTCTGGATAGGACTGGAATAATCCAGGTTAAATTGACTTTACAACCATGTGTTATTTTGAGCCAATAATCCTGCTTTGTTTCAACCCAACTCAATGGCTTTTGGGATAAAATCAGTGGTGAAATCCTGCCGGATCTATCCGGCTTGCGCAAATCAGTAGCGTGGGTGGCGGGAGGCTCTGCCCATCTGCTGGGATGTCATTACATCCCATTTTTGACCCTCTGCACATCGCAGAAGACTCCTGCATGCTCCCATTCCCAAACTGGTCGTGAAGGTAAGTAGATTTCACCGCTGGATAAAATGAAGAATTATCCCTATGGATGACACGTTATGATCTTGGAGAAAAAAAGAATTATCAATGTAACTAATAATAAAAGAGAAAAAAAATCAAATTCCTCTCCATTGGCAATTGGAAAATAGCAATGCTCTTTTTTTCTTCTTCTTATTTTGTCTGTAGCTTAGTTCACCTTCTGCAGATGCTTCCTTTATTTTGCATGGAATGAGGTACTCTATTTCCCCAAAGTTGTTTAACAAAATGTATCTCTGGGTATTTAATATGCTGAATGACTGACAGAATTGTGAAATTTAATTTATTAAGATTGGAACAGAAGACTAGTGTGTAGGAGAGAATGAATAAACATCTTGTGTAGGGATTTGGATTTAAAATGCAAATTGGTAATAAACTGCCAAACAACTTTTATCAAGTATTTCCACCTTTTCCACTCTTCTCTAGTTGCAAGAATATACCAGCTACTTCGGTAGTTCTACTTGCACTGAAATAGAAATGAAATATTGCAATAAGTTGCTATGTAACTTTAATAATAATAATTAAAATTTTAAAAACCCAATGTTAATGTTATTTCTTTCATTATTTTTTAAAGGACTTTGAAGTCTTCCTCACCCCATATATATTTAGCTGTATTGCAGCATATATAATGCTATTATCTTTTGGGGGGGGGGTACTATATGCAATTCATTGCACCAGGCACTTTGTTCTGAATATAGAATTAGCTGAAAGGATCTTCTGTAAGACAACATCTAATGATTTCTTTCAGTTAAAGAAGGAGTTAAAGCAACACAAGTGAAATGTGCTAACATGGAGAGAGAGAGAGAGAGAGAGAGAGAGAGAGAGATCACAGAGTAGTACTTCAGTCTGTAGGGATCAGAGATGTTTCAATCATATCCATAGAACACCTCAGAATTCTAGGAATACGACATGTGTAATACGACTTGTGATTCTATTGACCTTAGGAGATAAGATATTCCTTAAGAGCTTCACAATCCCCAAAATAAAACTATTCATTTAACCATGAATGCCTGACAATTGTGCTCACCAGAGGTGAAAGGAAACGTTGATTCATTTTGATGTTTACTACATAGCCATATGCCTAGCATTACTTTCTGAGCAAATCTAACCAAAGATAGCATTCTCATCTGTTTTCATTCTTCGTAGCACTCTAACTTATCAGTTCTAATCACACTTGCCAACTTCCCAGTTGTCCTTCTCATCTTGCTGGTCAGCTAGCCATAATGAACACACATTATTCACATAGAAGTCAATTCTAATTACTCTTCTCAATCTACAATATAAACAATCAGTGACACATCATCTGACTACCAAAGGTTTGTATTATGTAGCAGGCTATTTAGCGGGCAGCATACACAGTATATATAATGATCAAGTGTAGTAGGAAACATAAATGGTTATACTGGCACTTTTATATCATTCTAGTTATTTGCAGATTTAGAAATAATAAAAATTCATCTTTTTTTTTTATTGAAAAAGTTTTACATTACATTTCATTTTTAAAAAACCCCTTCCCCATCCCAACCCCCTACCAACCCCCCCCTACCCCCCCTATCCCTCCCCAATCCCCCCCTTGACTTCCGCTATTAAACAAACATCAACATTAACATATTCAACAATTTTTAAAGGTGAGATCCCTCTAAAAAAAACTGTAACCTTATTTTAAACCCAATTTTAACCTTAAGTAAAAAAAAAATTTTTTTTTCTTTTAAACCAATATGTGACAACCATCAAATATAAACTCTTAACAATCTATTTAAAAAAATCTAGTAAAATAATTTTGAGCATCATAAAATTTAAATTGGATTATCATGCAAATACTATAAATGTATAACATTAACTATTAACTATAATTCCCCTATATCAGAATCAAAATCAAACAATACATAATACATTTCTCTTTAACATTTAGTCTAAGTATTAAAAATCCAAAATCATAATACATTTCTCATTAAAATTAAATCTAAATATTAAAAATATAAATTCAATTGCATAAAATATAGTAAAAATTAAAAATTATCAAATTCCATACATTTCTCTTTTAAGTTAATTCTAAATATAAAAAATATAAATTCAGTTAAGTGCTAATTGAAACTTCTTACTTTGATATTTATTCTTCATGTATTCTACCCATTTCTTCCACTCCCTAGCAAAAACTTCGTGGGTCCTTTCTTTTAGGTATGCAGAAATTTTAGCCATCTCTACCAAACTAGACATCTTCAATATCCATTCCTCCATGGTAGGTACACTATCTTTCTTCCAATATTGACCTATCAATAATCTAGCTGCGGTAAGCATATATAAAATTAATCTAGTATCAGTTACTGAACAACCCTTAACTATTCCCAACAAAAAAAAACTGAGGAGAAAACTCCAACTTCTTCTTCAAAATGTTCTGCATTACCCACCATAGTTTGATCCAAAATGCTTTCAATTTTCTACACGTCCACCAAATATGAAAGTATGTTGCATCCGAACAATCACACCTCCAACATTTAGGTTGAACATTTGGATACATACATGAAAACTTTTTGGGATCTAAATGCCATCTGTAAAACATCTTATAAAAATTTTCCCTCAAGTTTTGTGCTTGTGTAAATTTAACATTCTGGACCCAAATCTTTTCCCATGTTTCCAACATTACTGGTTCTGCAAAATTCTGTGCCCACTTTATCATGCAGTCTTTAACTAGTTCACCTTCTGAATCTCTTTCTAACAATAAATTATACAATCGTTTAATATGCATCGGCCCTTTACGTTTTATCTGGGTCACCAAATCTTCTTCATGTAGCATTAATCCAATTTTCTGATCTTCTCTCCATCTTGCTTGAAGTTGAAAATACTGCATCCAAGTTAAATTCACTCCTTCTTCCAACAGAATATCCAAAGATTTCAAACACCATCTGCCCCCATCAATAAAAAGTATCTCTTTATACAACAACCCCCCGAGTGACTTTATATTTGGCATAATATGCCCAAGATCCAACCACAAAGGTTGTAATCCAATTGAAGCTGGTGCTTCTTCCAAACTCTCAGCAAAGCATATCTTAAAATATGCCTATTAAATGCACTATCTCTCTTATCTTCATAAAGTAAATATGCATGCCATCCAAATTGCAAATCATGGCCTTCAATATTCAAAATTTCTCTTTTAGTTGTTCCAATCCAATCTTCAACTTGTATCAACACTGCAGCTTCATAATATAAACGTAGATTTGGAACTTTAGGGCCACCTCTTTCACGAGCATCTTGCATAATCTTAAATTTAACTCTAGGTTTTTTCCCATTCCAAATAAATTTATTTAAATCTGCTTACCATTCCATCAAAAACTTGTCATTTTTAAGCACCGGAATCATTTGAAACAGAAACAGAAATCTAGGTAGAACATTCATCTTAACAGCTGCTATTCTACCCAGCAAGGATAGTTGCAGCTTCTTCCATATATCAAGATCCTTTTGAATCTTGTGCCAAAGTTCTTCATAATTGTTTTGAAAGAGTTTTATATTGGATGCTGCAACTTGAACCCCTAGATATTTCACCTTTGTAACTATTTCAAAGCCTGCCACCCTTTCAAGTTCATTCCTTTGTGGTTCCAACATATTTTTAACTATCATCTTAGTCTTTTTCTGGTTCAGGCTAAAACCTGAAACCAGACCATATTCCTCTATAATGTTTTTCATCTGGATGATTGATTCCAAAGGTCGTGTTAGGGTAACAACCAGATCATCTGTGAATGCCTTTGTTCTGTAATCTATTTGCCTTACAACTATTCCCTTCAATTTGTCCGAGTCCCGTAGAGCATTCAACAGCACTTCCAAAGTCAAGATAAACAATAATGGAGATAATGGACAGCCTTGTCTTGTTCCTTTCTGTATGTTAAAATTGGTAGTCAAACTGCCATTAATAATAATTTGTGCCGTCTGTTCTTGATAAATTGCCGAAATCGCTTGTATAAACTGTATCCCAAAATCCATTTTGTGCAAAATCTTTTTTAAAAAGTCCCAGTTGACTCGATCAAAGGCTTTCTCCGCATCCAAAAACACCAGCACCGCAGAGATCTGTTTCTTTTCCTCAAGATATTCCAACAAATCTATGAGTTGCCTGACATTGTCTTTCATATATCTACCTTCTATAAAACCTGCTTGGTCTTCATGAATCACATCTTGAATAACTGGCATCAATCTGTTGGCTAATACTTTAGCATAAATTTTATAGTCCGTGTTTAGGAGAGATATTGGTCTAAAATTTTCAGGTTTATCAGATTCTTCTTCTTTAGGTATCAGTGAAATAAAGGCCGTCTTCCACGAGGGGGGAATTTTACCCCCCTGCTGAATATTACAAAACAAGTCCTTAAGATGCTCAGCCAATTCCTCTTGTAAAGTCTTATAATATACTGCCGTCAAACCATCTGTCCCAGGAGTTTTAGATGATTTCAGTTGTTTTATTGCATATAAAATCTCTTCTGATGTTATGGGTCAATTCAGTCTATCACTTTGTGTACTTGAAATTTTTGTAACTCTCTTCTTCTGCAGATATTCATCGATAAAATCCTCTTTAATTTTATCAGCTTGGTATAATTTAGAATAATAAGCTAAAAAAGCTTGATGTACTAAATTTTGCTGATACACTTGTTTCCCTTTGTACTCAATAGTATTTATTATACGAGAACTTTGTTTTTTTCTCAGAGTATAAGCCAACCATCTGCCAGGCTTGTTAGCATTGCAAAAGGTGTTATGTTTGGCATATTGCAGATTAGTTGCTGTTTGGTCCGCCATCAGTATTTGAAATTGATCTTTCAGGAGTTTTAACATTAATTGTACCTTTTCGTCGGTCGGATTCTTAATAAGCAGTTGCTCTTTCTCCTTTATCTCTATCTCCAGATCTATTCTTGACTTCTGACGTATTGATCTATATCTAGAATTCATATGAATCAGTACACCCCTCATATAAGCCTTGCATGCATCCCATACTATCTCAATGGGTGTACCTTTATTCAAATTAATATCAAAAAATTCTTTAACATGTTTCTTAAGGTCCATAATATGCTTTTCATGTCTAAATAAATTTTCATTCATACGCCAAGATCTCCTTTCTCTCTTACCCAAATTTATCTCCATCCACACCGGACTATGGTCCGTTAAAGTTCTGGGAAATATTTTTGTCTTAGTCGCTGTAGTAAGTAAATCAGTAGTAGCCAGCATGAAATCAATTCTCGAAAAAGATTTATGTCTATCAGAAAAAAAAGTAAAATCCAATTCCTTGGGATGATGAATTCTCCAAACATCCTCCAATTCTTCTTTCAGTGAAAAAAAAGTCGATGGTAACTTATTCCCTTTCTTGGCAAGCGTCTTTTTATCAAGCGTTGCATCAATCACCCCGTTCCAGTCACCCATAATCAAAAAAGACTTATAATTCCACTGCAATATTTTATCGTTCAACATTTTATAAAAACTTTCCTGCTGCTGGTTCGGGGCGTAAATGCCAATTAAAAGTATTGAAACATTCTGTACATTTATTTCAACTGCAATATATCTCCCCTCTTCATCCGCTTCTATAAGTTTAGCTGGTATTTTTTTGGAAATATAGAAAACAAGTCCATTCCTTTTAACCGAGCTAGAAGATATAAAATGTGATCCAATTTTGGAAATTAAGAATTTCTGGTCCTGGGTTCTAATATGGGTTTCCTGCAAGCAAACAACATCATTATTATATTGCTTCAAGTAGTGAAATATTTTTCTTCTTTTCTGTGGTGAGTTCAGACCATTCACGTTCCATGATAGAAATCTAAGTGTCATTCTGAAAGTGGATGAAGCCCTTTGAGCATTTGACGAAGACTCTCACCAACCGCCGATGTCTTCGGTCTTGCCCCTCCCACAGCTTCAGAGTATAATTTTTTGCCCTTTGTTCCATTCTCTTCCTGTGGTATCTTCCCCTGCTGTATCTCCAATCTTTGCTTTCCTGTGGCTCGAGTTATACGTTAATCCTTAGGTTCTTGCATCAGTAAATCCAAATCAGGCTCCACCTCTCTTGTAGCTCTAGATTGCTTTGGTTTAACCTCAAGAAATTCTATTAACGAGTCCTCTGAAAAACCTCCTACGGCACCTAAAACTTCCTCCCTTGGAACATCTTGATTAGCCTGTCCTTCTTTTGACAAAATTACTCCTTGCATCCCCTCTTCAGGAGCCTTCTCAACTGAAATGTCTTCAATAGGTAAAAGTGTAGAAGAACGAGGTGATATTAAAATTTTGTTCAAAACATTATTATAAAACTGTTCCGCCTTCTCCACAGAATTAATACGATATCTTACATCCTCATGTCGTAGAATGATACCAACAGGAACATCCCACCTAAATGGGATCTGACGCTTTTTCAACTCATTTACAAGAAAACCAAAATCTTTCCGGTCCCTTAACATCTTTGGTGGTAACTCTTTATAAACACCAATTTGGTTGCCATCATGTTGCACCGTAGTATGAAAAGAACTCTGCAAAATGTCATTTCTCAATTTCCTCTCAATAAAATAAATCACCACATCTCTTGGCAAGTTCCTCTGTCTCGCTATGCGTGAGTTAGCTCTGTACAGCTTATCAATTCTATTATCAATCACATCTGGTTCAGCTTTCAAAATCTTCGCCAACACCTCCACACAAGTTGCCCTCAGATTTTCTCTATTATTCTCCCTTAAACCTCTTAATCTTATGGCATACTCCATATTCCGAAATTGTAACATCGTAATCTCGTCTTCAAGCCTCTGGTTCTGCACCCCCACCTTAAACATCTGTTCCTTTACTTCTTTTTTGTTAGCTTCCACTTCAGAATTTAAATCCTCCACTTTTTTCTCAACAGCCAATAGGGCATCAGTGAGAGCTGTAGCTACTTTAGTTACACTCTGATGTAATCCTTCAGTTTTTTCCTCCACCAGCTCCTTCACTTCCCCCACCATCATTTTCATTTCCTTTTGATTTTTGCCCATCCTTTCATCCATTTTATTCATTTGGCCAGAAAGCTCTCCCAAAGTTTTGTGTATATTTAATATAAAGGCTTTCAAGTCCTCTGTCTCGCTGTCCTGTGACTGTTTTGGCTGTTTTGAGGCTGACACTGACTTTTATTTGTCTAGTGTGGGGGGGAATCCCCCCCTGTTTTCTTTGAAGCCATGCCTGAGCAGGATTTAAATCTTTGGAAAAAAGAAAAAAATCTTCCTCCTTTTCCTGTCCTCCCCAGTTTTACAGAAAAGGAGTAAGTAAACTCAGTACAATTACAGGCAGGCTCACTTTCCCTTTCTTGCTCGCTTTCTTCTTCCGCTTTCACTGACTCAGCTTTAATCAGCCGCCATTTTCAAACACTTTTACGCTGAGACAGCTTACTTTTTCAAAGTTAAAAAAAATCCATTTAGGAACATTACACTTGTCAGAAAGAATTCCAAGTCTCACCAAACTAGTTGTTAAGCAGTTAAAGATAGGCTTCGTCCGTTGGAGTTGCTCCCCGTCTTGTTCTGGCTTGCAGAAGTCCCGCGCCGCTCGGAGGTCCAGCAGCTTGGAGAGGGAGCCCAAACACGAAGCGCTTGCCAGGGCGCAAAAAACCTCCCTGGCTACACTTCTGGGGCTCAACCTGGAACTGCCCACTCTGGCTCCCCCTTATTTCAAAGGGGGAGCGTTCCGAGCCGCTTTTTAGTCAAAAAAGCGGCTCTACGGGCGGCAGGGGCGGCGGCCGAACGAGCGAGCCGCCCAGCGACGAGGAGATCGCCAACCGGAAGTCTTAAAAATTCATCTTTTATTGGTCACAATGGGTGAATGTTGAGCTGTTTTATTAAAATAATTTCCATTTGTAAAGTTATTTTTGAAGTTAGTTTCCCTCACACGGGTCTATAGGAGATAGATGATAGATAGATAGATAGATAGATAGATAGATAGATAGATAGATAGATAGATAGACAGACAGACAGACAGACAGACAGAAATGTGTATGTGTGACACAGAGAGAGATTAAATACTTAAAGCTACAAAATATTTTTTTAAAATAATGTAAGCATTCAACACTTATGAAAACACCAAGTACAATGACACTTGAATGACAAAAAAATAAGTTTTGTTTTATCATACAAATAAGTAGATACAAAAATTAATTTGTGGTAACAAAAATTGGTGCCTATATTAGTCTCTTACAAGGCAGTTGAGAGCCAAACTATAATTTATGAGAAAATTATGAGAAAATTATATTATATTATTATTTTAGGGATGGCTCTCCCATCCCCAAAACATTCATTCCACCAAAAACAATCACAATCATTGTCTCATTGTGAATTTTAAATCTCCTTTTTTCCTCCTCTTAATTCAGGCAAAACTCTTTTTCACTCCACTCTTACATTGCCAGAAAGTGATACATTAATATGAATGTATGTATGTATGTATGTATTCAGGTCACTATAAACACGAACATAGAGGTCCCTATTTATTCCCCAAGTTTTAGCCCCATCTAAATCTGGATGGGAAGGAAGGAAGGAAGGAAGGAAGGAAGGAAGGAAGGAAGGAAGGAAGGAAGGAAGGAAGGAAGGAAGGAAGGAAGGAAGGAAGGAAGGAAGGAATAATATGTACTCAGAAAAATAATTCTTCCCTCTCCTTTGGCAAATGTGTTCACTGTAATTGGCTTTGCAAATATCTCAGTCACATTTCTGTGTACATAATCTCTCCTTCACATATCACAAAGCCACTTTTTTTAGCTTCTTCCCAGTGGGTTGCTTTATCAAAATTGCAAAAATACCTTATCCAAGTTGGCAAAGATGCCAATTCATCACCTTGGCAAGCCACTCTGCTGTCTTAGCAGTAAGGATTGCAAGGAGAAATATTCCTAATCGTGATTAGTAGTTATGCCCTTTCTGCTTCTTCTCAACACTTCTTCCCCTTTTCTTTCTTTTGCCCCTGGATTCTTTATGTTTCTGAGCCAATTCTTCCTGCTGCTTCTGCTTCCTCAGATAATCTTCTTTGCCTTCATTTAGTCCCACCACATCTTCCTTAAATTTAAGGACTGGTTCCAATAAAGGTTACAGGAAGAGAAATGCAGTTGTAGTTCTTGTTCCCCAAATCTATTACCTGGATTAATATTGTAATGTTTTTCTTGGTTCAGCAATTTCATTTTTCCACATGGTTACAACCAAATGGATTGCACATTTTTAAATTTCTTTTTACCTCATCAGAAGTTGCCAGAAAAGGTTGAAATTTTTGTTGTTGTTTTTTTGAACTGTTTCTGTTGTTGCTGCTGCTGGAGTACATAATTTTATAGATCTACAGGTAGGAGGTTCAATATGCAAAGTGTATTAAACAAATAGCAAGAGGTAGCTAGGATTCAGAATCTGAATTCAAAGATATGAAAAAGTGCCCCCCTTCTCTTCTTTTCCCTCATCTTCCTTCTCCAGATCAATTAATAATCTGGAAGAATGTCATGTCATTCAGATATTAGTATGTATGTATGTCTGTATGTATGTACTGTATGTATATATGTACGCATAAAATTTCCTTCAATATCTAATATCAGTCATAATTTATTGATATTTATTTATTTATTTATTGGTTCAATTTATATGCCGCCCTTCTCGGAGACTCACAGTGCGTTAAGCAATAGCCTTCATATTTCGTATTGTTGCCTTCATGTTCAGTAGGTCTCTTTTTACATTGCCATATGATTCCTCATGAATTCATGATGTTTCTCTGATACTTTTCTGTCTTGTTTCTAGGAAACCGTTGCGTGCTAATCTGTTGCATGCCTTTTGATAGGTGAGAAAGCGAGACTAAAATAAAATGGAAGTTGTTTAAATATGGTACAACAGTCTTAAAAATTAGTTGTTTTGTACTGAGATGACACGTGCTTCTGCGTTAGAATTAATAGATGATATAATTCTAGATTCTGTTTGACTTAGTTGGGTTTGGTTTTTGAGAACTACAGGCTGGAAATCTTTACTGTATGGATTTTTCCAGGTTTCATTTTTGTTCTCAGTGGTAGCAAACAATGCTGCCACTTCAATTTCCTGAACCCCTTCCCTCAGTGCAATTATTTCTGTTATTATTTAAGCAATATTCCTAGGTTTGCTATAGCATTGATCTAAAGTATGCAATCTGTAAGCACTGAAGAAACTGATGGAATTTTAAAGGAGTACTTATGGTCATTCATTTGGGATCCTCTCCTAAGCATGCCAGTAGAGTCAACTGCACAGAAAGAGTAAAAAAAAAAGTCAGTGCTACGTGCCTCCAATGCTTTTGTATTGGGGTTAAATTGTTAGAAAAAATATCCATCTAGTTAAGTTCCGAGCTGGGAGAAAGACACTGGAAACATGGAAGCTGATTGGAAACATGGCGTATTGATGAAGCAGAACCATATGGGTTTGTGGTTCTGGGCAGCTGACAAAATGGAGTTGAGTGTGTGGGGGGAGAGTTATGCCTTCTTTGAACTTTGCACTTGAGCTTCCTGTTCCTGTGCAAGAACATGTATTCTAATGGCTGTTGTCAGATAGGGGTCATTGCTGGCTCTACAGGCAAAAGAGGAAATGCAAAGGTGCTTGTCTGAGCTAATCTGCTCAACCTCTGGCTTAATGTCTTTCGTCCTGTGTTGGATCTTGGGTGAGGGGATGCTTTTAATCCTATCACTTTGCCTTTGGTAGCTTTGCTGCAAGGAGTTTCAAAATATCTTGTCTTGAATGGATTACCAAATCTGCATTTCTAAAAGCTGACCTCTTCAGTTTCTGCTTGGGGTTATTAAGAAAGAGTGAGGGCTGTTTTTTGCCTCTTAAAAAAAACATGTTTCTCCATTTCTCATTTAGAGAAATATAATATTCTGCCTTTTTAATATTCCTCAAAATATTTCATTCTTCTAGGAGGGTAGGTGCTGACTTTCTACAATATTTCATTGTAATTGAATTAGTTTAATTACTTTGTTCTGTCTAGTGTGCTAGGAACAGAATTGTCAGTGTGTATGTATGTATGTATGTATGTATGTATGTATGTATGTATGTATGTATGTATGTATATATATATATATATATATATATATATATATATATATATATATATATATATATATATATATATTTCCCCCAAATTTCTTCAAGTCTGCCCCATCATCAAATTTATGAATGTGATTTTTTTTTTAAAAGTAAATGAAATTCTCATCCACCTCCATTGGTCATGTTCCATGCAGATAATTTCTCTACGTATGGAGAGAAGGATGTTAAAACTGCCTTCATCCCTTTTAAAGAGAAGGGGCCCATTAAAAGAGAGAGAGAGAGAGAGAGAGAGAGAGAGAGAGAGAGAGAGAGAGAGAGAGAGAGAGAGAGAGAGAGAGAGGGAGAGAGAGAGAGAGAGAGAGAGTGTCAAATATAGTTCAATACAAAGACATTCTAGCATATTCAATAGCTCTGACAAAAGGAAAAAAAGTCTTTTGTGCTGTTGTTCGTCATTTAATTAGACTGCTGCTAAAAAAGATCTGGAAGAAAATTGCTACTAAACTGGCAGCCCACAAAGTTGATTGTAATAAATAAAAAAGCTAACAAAATAATTCCACCAAATCAATTTTCATAGAACAATGGATGTCATTGGCCTGGCGAGAAGCAACCCGCATGGGAGAAAATATATTTTTTTAGAGCTAATTTGATTCAGGGTCTTTCAACAGCTAAAAAGGTATAATTCCAGGAAGAGATGATCTATCCCAAAACAACCATTTGTGTGAAATAGTATAGAGCAGTGGTGGAATTCATTTTTTTTTACTAACGGTTCTGTGGGTATGGCTTGGTGAGCGTGGCTTGGTGGGCATGGCAGGGGAAGGATACTGCAAAATCTCCATTCCCACCCCATTCCAGGGGAAGGATACTGCAAAATCTCCATTCCCACCCCACTCCAGGGGAAGAATACTGCAAAATCCCCATTCCCTTTCCACTCCTGGGGGAAGGATATTGCAAAATCCCCATTCCCTTTCCACTGCTGGGGGAAGGATATTGCAAAATCTCCATGCCCACCCCACTCTGGGGCCAGCCAGAGGTGGTATTTGCCGGTTCTCCAAAGTACTCAAAATTTCTGCTACCAGTTCTCCAGAACCTGTTAGAACCTGCTGAATAGCACCCCTGGTATAGAGTTTCCTTCTTGAGCAGGGAATTGGACTAAAAGACCTCCAGGGTCCCTTCCAACTCTTGTTATTCTATTTTTTTGTTATTGTTGTTATTGTGTTGTTATTTTGTTATTCTGTTAAAAGAGTCGGAAAAGTGAACGACTAAGGAAAGAGTAACTGAGAAAAAGCAAGGCGAAGTTATCCAATTTATCCCAATCTTGCGGCCCAGTGCGAATGTAAGTTTTCATAAAGGGATGCAAATAATTATTTTTATGACAATCCTGTGAGTGAAAGGCAAAACATAAAGCCATAGTAGTATTTGGGAGGCTGGAAGGAAAATAAGCAAACAAATTCCATACCTAATTCATTTTCTGCCTCTTAAGAGGGGAGTGTTACACGAAGAGGAGAGATTATGGACTACCTTTGTTTGAAATGTCTCTTTCCATTCTCACCACCTGTCAGTCCTTCAATCTAGATTCAACTAGGAAATGAATATCATGTAGTTTAGTCCCAATATTATTTTAAAGTTATAGTAAGAGAACCTTGTAAATCTGAATGTGTTTCAGCTTTTAATCTTTGGGATGTGAGCTAGGGAGATGCTTACAGTCTTGATTCAGATTCAGATTCAGGTTTTGTTTTTGTTTTTTTAATCTGACCATTGCCATAGTAGTGCCTCTTCTTCCTGTCCCTCAAGGCCACTCCCACTCCCCTCCACAACACCTCAGCATTGCTGACAGCTAAGAAGACTTCCATTGCTTCAGTAGGACCTCCCATTCTGCCTGTGGGTTTCTTTCTCAGCAACATCTGCCATATTTAATAGCCCTTCAAGGATCCTCTCAGGAACTGGAATGGGATAACTTGCCACAGCCAACATGCCATGGCCAATCCTCCACAGGACAATTGGTTGTGGGACAATTCAACAATTCCATTTAATTTTTAAAATAATTATTTTAAAAAAAAATATGTCATTCACATTTCACTTTGTCACTACTTTGACATCCTTCTTTTAATGTTTTTTATTATTATTATTTCTTCACTCTTGTTTCATGGCAAGTGCAGGAGCTGGCAGTGGAGTCGGACAGCAATGAGGCTGAGAAAGAACATGGGCCAGTCCTGGAGTCTGGGAAAGGCCCAGATGAGGGCTCTGTGTCTGAGGCAGAGATGGGGCCAGGGCCATCTGGGAGCGATGTGCGGATTCCAGAGCCTCCAGAGTTGGACAGCAGAGAGGCAGAGAAACAGGAGGAGCCTGTTCCTAGTGCACACATTCGAAGAGCTGCCAAAAGGCAAGAGCAGCTGAAGCAAAAAGGACAACTTGGGAGTAAGACCAGAAGATGATTTGCTCATGATTTGGCCTTACTTAAGCCTAAGTAAGGCTTAAAAGAGCAGCAACGAGCCGTTGGGTTCTTTGTAGAAAAGCAACGTTGATTCCAGTGCTTCTTGTCAGCGTCTCTTGAACTTTGTGGGGGTTTTGCTAAGAAAAGCCTTTGGCAGGTTGCCAAAGTCATCAAAGATTGGTTGTAAGGCTGACGGACTTGTTATGAAGAATTTGTCTTGGACTAAGCTGAGAATGAATTAATTCTTAGCTGTTTTAATAAAATAAGTTTGTTCAGAACTGAATTGTGTTTGGTAATCACAACTTGGGCCTGGGTCACAACAGAAAATTGTCCCATGGTGAGTTGGCTATGACGAGTTGTCATAGACCACTCAGAAACTATAATTTTTGGCCCAGACTTTGCAAACTCAAGGGAGGTGTTTCAATTGATTTTCCTATAGGGATAAATGTGGGGTGTATTCCTTCCGAATGCGCTTCAAGGTGTTGGTTCTTACCTTTAAAGTGCTCCATGGCTTAGGACCTGAGTACTTACGAGACCACCTGCTGCAACCGACAACCTCCCACCAACCAATACGCTCTCACAGAGTAGGCCTACTCATGGTACCATCATTAAAACAATGTCGTCTGGTGGTTCCAAGGGAGAGGGCCTTCTCTGTGGGGGCACCTACGCTTTGGAACAAAATACCACCTGGAATACGAATAATCCCAGATCTTCGCACTTTCTGACGTGCCCTGAAGACCTTTCTATTTCAACAAGCAGGGCTAGCATAAACATCAAAATTCTATGCCAAGGTCTTAGTAGATACACCAAGTTGACTTAATTTATTATTTACTGTTTATAAAATATATGTATATGAAATCTTAATCTGTTCACCGCCCTGAGTCCTTTGGGAGAAGGGCGGTATAGAAATTCAATAAATAATAATAATAATAATAATAATAATAATAATAATAATAATAATAATAAAAAACAGGAGGGACATGGTGGCTCAGTGGCTAAGATGCTGAGCTTGTCGATTGAAAGTTCGGCAGTTTAGAGGTTTGAATCCCTAGTGCCGTGTAACGGGGTGAGCTCCCATTACTTGTCCCAGCTTCTGCCAACCTAGCAGTTTGAAAGCACGTAAAAATGCAATTAGAAACCTAGGGACCATCTTTGGTGAGAAGGTAACAGAATTTTATGCACCTTTGGTGTTTAGTCATGCTGGCCATGTACCACAGAGATGTCTTTGGACAGCACTGGCTCTTCAGCTTTGAAATGGAGATGAGCACTGCCCTCTAGAGTCGGGAACAACTAGCAGATATGTGTGAGGGGAACCTTTACTTTTATCTTGATTCCATAAAACATCTTCTCACTTCATTACTCCCAACAGGTTAGGTGTCAGAACTATCCAATTTGTGCCCTCCACCTGCCATTTCTGACACTAAAACCAAATCTACAAAATCCCCTTAATAGAGCTCCTAATTGACAGATTGCTGACTTTTGAGAAATGAATGTCACTGGAACATATCCCAGAACATACAGAACTAAATCTCTAATTTATCTTTCTGAAAATGAAACTCATCCAGCAAGTGGAACAAAGAATTAAATAGCTATAAATAAAAGTTATTATTGTATTTGGCTAACTTCCTGAATGGTGTCAGCACATCTCATTGAAATGTTACACAACTATATCAGTTCATCATCTATCAGAGCTGCAATTCCACAAGCACCTCTCAGGTTTATATTTTATTATTTTAAATTTGAATGTTGTTGTCCTCAGCTAAATGTTATCTCATCACCAGGAGAAGGATTTGTAACATGCTACAAATGTTATTCACCAACTGGACATTATTTAAATTAATTCCTGTCCAGAAGATAATTCAAAGAGTTATTGACTTGGTTAGATTTTAGATAATGCTGTCGGCACATAATGTGCAAGATGTTGGTGTGATATGTTGCTGTTTGCTTAGCTCTTCCTTCTTCCCGCATTATCTGCACCAAACAACTTTTATGTCAGGGTTCCAAGTAACACCCCCAACAAAAGAAAACTCCAAGGCTTGAGTTTCCTCAAAGTTACATTTTATTAGAGATGTCATATTGGCATATCTGGGCAAACCTGAATCTGAAAACTTTCAGGTTTTCCCCACCCAAAAGAAAGTTCAAGTCCTTGCCTAACACCCACATGTCCATCACATGGTCCAATCCAAACACCATCCTAACTGGAGATGCCTCCCAGTTCCACCCTCCCAGATGCAGGGCAAGATATCTTTGACTTTCTGAGAAAGGAATGTTATTATGACTATATTATGACTATATGGATCTTGAAGTCCTAATGGACAGTCATTTAGATATGAGCCAGCAGTGTACAGCAGCTGCCAAAAAAGCCAACACAGTTCTGGGCTGCATAAACAGAGGGATAGAATCAAGATCACGTGAAGTGTTAATACCATTTTATAATGACTTGGTAAGGCCACACTCAGAATATTGCATTCAGTTTTGGTTGCCACAATGTATAAAAAGATGTTGAAACTCTAGAAAGAGTGCAGAGAAAAGCAATAAAGATGATTAGGGGACTGGAGGTTAAAACATATGAAGAATGGTTGCAGGAACTGGGTATGTCTAGTTTAATGAAAAGAAGGACTAGGGGAAACATGATAGCAGTGTTCCAATATCTCAGGGGTTGCCACAAAGAAGAGAGAGTCAAGCTATTCTCCAAAGCACCTGAGGGCAGGACAAGAAGCAATGGGTGGAAACTAATCAAGGAGAGAAGCAACTTAGAACTAAGAAGAAATTTCCTGAAATTTCCAACTCTGTTTTCTCTTCAGATCGTATAAATCTTTCATATTCTATTCTATTCTATTCTATTCTATTCTATTCTATTCTATTCTATTCTATTCTATTCTATTCTATTCTATTCATCACCCTGGCTCCATTCTATTCATCACCCTGGTTCTATTCTATTCTATTCTATTCATCACCCTGGCCCCCTCCCTGTTTCCCACCATAGTAAATGTGGCAGGCCTGAAGGCCCAACTAAAAAGATGGCTTCCAGGCCTGACATTTTAACTATAAGCAAGGAAAGTAGAAAATTCAGGACAAGGTTGCCTAAAAAAAGAAAAGAAAGAAAACTGATTTGAGTCATGTAAATAAGGGCTGATTCATACAGGTGGCCTGTGTAGGCTCTAAGACTAACAACATTAATGAAAGTAATGCTTCTGTATGAGGAAACCCATGTCATCTATGATACCTAATCATCTAGGAATTGTAGAGAATACCTGAATGTATACAGCAGTATGTATGATAAAATGCATAAACAAGGACAAGAATAGTAGTTAAACTGCCTGAGAACTGAAAAGCAAAATCAAAAAAATAACTCTGAAGCGCAAGTTAGGACCAAAGGAAAGATATATTATGTCGCTTGATCAAATTTTAAGCTGCACAGGAACCCTTTCACAGACTTTCCTACAGAAGACAATCAAGCAGCCAACTGCAACCACATGCAAGAAGAGGTGAAATCCAGCAGGTTCTGACAGGTTCTGGAGAACTGGTAGCAGAAATTTTGAGTAGTTCGGAGAACCGGTAGCGGAAATTTTGAGTAGTTTGGAGAACCGGCAAATACCACCTCTGGCTGGTCCCAGAGTGGGGCGGGAATGGAGATTTTGCAATATCCTTCCCCCAGGAATGGGGAGGAAATGGGGATTTTGCAGTAGCCTTCCCCTGCCATGCTCACCAAGCCATGCTCACCAAGCCACACCATGCCCACAAAACCGGTAGTAAAAATGTTTGAATTTGCCCACTGCATGCAAGCCAAAGTTGATATGTCTGTTTTATATCTATTTGCCTTTTATCCCCCAAAGAGGATGCAAACTATACCCGCTATATACTTGTATAGGACATCTTGATAGAAGTGTAACAGGGCAAAGCTTATATTGTGTTACCATGATACATGTTTCATCATTTGGGTGCCATTGTGGTTAAGAATGGATGCTCATGGACCCTTGCTTCTTACCCTTGCTTGATATTCTGGCCATCTGACTTCTGCATCTTCAAGAAGGATTTGAAAAAAAAGAGGCTGGCTCTGATCTTCAGACCTTCATTGGGTAGATCCGTGTGTGTGTGTATCCCTACTTTAATATTTTTAAAAATAACCCAAGGCAGTGAACATATTCAACACACATTCTTTCTCAAAAATTTACTCACAATTTTGTTTTAAGATGCTGCATAGATTATCTGTTTCCTTTTCCAGGTGGCAACTGTGTCTTTGTGCTCATCTGAATAGTATTCTTATGCAGCTTCTCTTGTGTGTGATTGAGTTGTTGCTTTAGTAGTATGGAACATGATTGATCTGGGTAGTTATTTGATAGACCTGTGTTTCTAGTTTCTATGGCCAGCAGAATGCATCCATGAACACCAGCTAGCAGTCAGAAGACATGATGAATACTTCTTAATTTCACAACACATTGACAGATGTAACCATAGTTTCAACTGGGAAACTGTGATCATCCTAGACCAGGTCAAGTCCAAAAAAGCTAGAGAATTCCTGGAAGCCTGGCACTCTGACAAACCAGTCATCATTAGGCACATAGACATAAACAACATCTACATACAGTGCAAAAGAGACAATGAACAAGTCAAAAAAGGAACAAAAAGACCCAAATACCTCCCCACCAGCAATCAACACCCAGATGAAAATAGATTAACACCAAGATTAGCACCAGATCAGCAATCAAGAAATAAATAACCACCCTCATCAACAAGCAGGTAAGAGATGATGGTTGGATGATTCCTTTTCTTGGTTGCTGTATTGAATTGTCTTTCCCTATCTCTCCCTTTCTATTATTTTTCTTTTTTCTTCTTCTTCTCTTTTTGTAGATAGGTGACATGATTAGAAGTTAGATAGGAAAGAAAGAAAAAGCTTTTTAATATAGGGTGATATGATTAAAAGCTAGAGTAAGAGATAGAAATAAAGGGATTACTAATGCATTACATTTTTATTTGATAAAATGAAAATAATAATGAGAAATAGGTGGAATAATTGAACAAGAATAGACTGTAACCTAATAGAGATGTGTATTTTTATGGGAATTTCATAAATTGATTGAATGTAATAATAATAATCATGTTTAATCTGATCAGTTTTGTTTGTACTGGAATGTATGGTGCCCAAGTGCCACACTGTTCACGCATTGATTTGACATTTTTATAAAAAATTAAAAACTTGGGGACAAAACTTAAAATGACATATTAAAACTGTAAAACTAAACACATTAATCATAACACACACACACACACACACACACACACACACACACACACACACACACACACACTGGCATCGTCAAACTTCTAATGGGCGGGTGCCTAATCTTATTCCAGTACCTGCGGGGGGGAAAAAACAGGACTTCAAACCTTTACAGAAGGCTAGGAGAAGAGAGGCCTTTTAAACGTCAGTGACATGTTTAGGATTTTAGATAGGTAAATATGGCCAAAAATGTTTCTCTGACTATTGATACCCGAGCTGTTTAATGCTTGACAGAATCAAGGAGTATATTAAATTATGCCTGACCTGGCAGTCACTATGAATCAACTATCAAATCCTGATTAATAGATTTATTTTGTTAAGATTTTCTTGATCAAAAAATGCCACAGGCTTGTTGAAGATAACCAGAAGTTTTCATCTTATGATAGGTATGTGTGTTAAGACCTTGTCTTCCTGATAAGCCCCGTATTATCAGAAAGTCCAAGTACTTTAATTCAGCTACTGACCCCACAAACCAGAAAAACGATTTGGTATTTCCCCCCATTCTCAAATTCCCTCTTACCTCCTGTCATTTTTGCATTTGGTTCAGTGTTAGTATAATATAGACGCCATCCAGCTGCGGATTTTAGCATACCCCCCTTCTTATTAACTGAGCATCACCACAATTTTGCAAATCTATCATAGCATTTAATCTTTGGTTGTTTTAAAAGGTATGTTCCTAGGAGGAAGGAGACAGGAAGAGCAAGAGGCTAGCTTGAGAAATAATTGACTCATAAAAAAATACAAGCACAAATAATTGAATGTCAGACTTTGACGAATTTTCATTTTGCAGGTCCCCCAAATATCAGATGTAAGTGTTTGTTTCCACCTTTTGTTTGACTTTGGTAGTTAGAGCCACAAACACGAGACTCGTTAGGTTACTGCACCACTTCACTATTCTGCTCTCCTAGTCTGTGCTTGGCAACTTTGGAAAACAGTTTAATAAAGAAGCAATTTTGCTAATCAACTATTTCTCTCAGACTCATCAGCTCTAATTAGAAAGTTATTGTCAAGATACAAAAATAAATCCTTACCTTGACCTTTAAATAATTGAAATATAAATAACTTTTTAAAGCTAGATAGTGTTTCAGCAGGATCTTTTGGTATTTTGCTGAGACCTGACTGTGAAACATGGCTTCCTCCCCCTTCTGTGTCCTAATGCACGAGGTTAGAATTTTTTTTTAAAGGTTCCCTTTTCAAGTTCACCATGGAGATGATTCATATTAGGAAATAAGCAACTAGGATTCCCAGAACATAGATATGACTGTATGGGATCCCATTGAATACCCCAAGAACAGAATCTCAGGGTTCTTTATTGTCTTTCAAAAGTTCTTAGTCATGGGAATAAAAATAAATAAATAAATAAATGTTGGCATAGGGAACATATCAATAGCAGATTTAACTCCTAGGATTTATTAATTTTCCCTATTAGAATAGAATACAGTAGATTTTTTAATTGGCCAAGTGTGATAGCGCACGCAAGGGATTTGTCTTGGTACATATGCTCTCAGTGTACATAAAAAGACAAGATACATTCATCAAGAATCATAAGGTACAACACTTAATGGTAGTCATAGGGTATAAATAAGCAATCAGGAAACAATATCAATATAAATTGTAAGGATACAAGCAACAAAGTTACAGTCATAGAGTCATAAGTGAGAGGAGATGGGTGATAGGAATGATGAGAAGATTAATAGTAATGCAGATTTAGTAAATAGTTTGACAGTGTGGAGAGAATTATTTGTTTATCAGAGTGATGGCATTTGGGAAAAAATGTTCTTGTGTCTAGTTGTTCTGGTGCGCAGTGCTTTAAAGTGTCATTTTGAGGGTTAGGGTTAGGGTTTTTTCCTAATATTCCTAATGTTCCCTACTAGGTATTAAAACAAGGATATCCAATACTGGCTTATAACATGGTGTCTAGTATGTATGTGTGGGTTTGGGTTTGTATACACATGCACACATAGAGATATATATTTCACATAATTTGAAATTTCAGAATTAATATAAAAGCTTCACTTGGGCAAAACGCGCTAACTAATCAATGTTCTGGCATTCTAATGGAAAACCATGTCTATGACAGTTATGGTTCTTGAATCTAGTATTAATGTTAATGAAAGAGTAGATCTGGATGATAACCAAAATGCTTCTTCCAGCATCCTGCTTCTGCCAATGACAAACCAGATCTTTTAACCATGATTAGTATGTCACAAAACCAATAGACTTCTTAGAGATACATTGTCCTGAATCTGAAGTATTCAAAAGCTAGCCAATGCAACACAGCCATGATTTGACTAAAATCTGAAGATGGCATGATCTGATTCATGTCTGCAAGCTGATTCAATCGAAATAGCTTCAAGATTGAAGATTTTATCTAAAAATTGACTTATAATGGAAAAGCATAAAAACTTCCTCTTCCTCCTCTTCAGAGGTGGTATTCAGCAGGTTCTGATCAGTTCTGGAGAACTAGTAGTGGAAATTTTGAGTAGTTCAGAGAACCAGTAAATACCACCTCTGACTGGCCCTACCACCATCTATTCTCTGCCCCCCAAGTCCCAGCTAATTGGGAGGAAATGGAGATTTTACAGTATCCTTCCCCTGCCACACCCACCAAGCCACATCATGCCCATCGAGCCACGGATTTACTACTAGTTACTACAGAACTAGTAGTAAAAAAATTTTTGAATCCCACCACTGCTCCTCTTCCCCTACTTCCCTTCTCCTGTTTGAATAGGATGAAAACATCAAGGCTAGTTCATTTAGAGGACATTAATCCTCCCACATTCAGTTAGACAGCTTCAAGAGTTTCACCACAATATATTTTCCAAAAATATTCTCCTATATTACTCAAAAGATTGAAATATAAGAAGGAGAAAAGGACAGCATAGCAACTGTCCAAAATGTCTAGCAAGGAACAAAGAGCCCTGGTGATGCAGTGGTTAAAATGCAGTATTCTAGGCCAATGCTATCCGCAGTCTGGAGTTTGATCCTGACAGGGTTCAAGGTTGACTCTGGCTTCCATCCTTCCCATTATTGGTAAAATGAGGACCCACATTGTGGGTGGCAATGTGCATATAATGCTCTACATCAGTGGTGAAATCCAAATATTTTTTTACTACCGGTTCTGTGGGCGTGGCTTGGTGGATGTGGAGTGGTGTGGTGTGGCTTGGAGGGCGTGGCCTGGTGGGCATGGCAGGGGAAGGATACTGCAAAATCTCCATTTCCACCCCACTCCAGGGGAAGGATATTGCAAAATCTCCATTCCCACCCCACTCTGGGGCCAGCCAGAGGTGGTATTTGCCAGTTCTCCAAACCACTCAAAATTTCCGCTGCCGGTTACCGAACTGCTCAAAATTTCCGCTACCGGTTCTCCAGAACCTGTCAGAACCTGCTGGATTTTACCCCTGCTCTATATCCTAAACCACCAAAAGAGTGCTGTAGAGCACTATGGGACGGCATATAAGCATAAATGCTATTGCTATTACTAGACAGAAGTTGTGTTGAACCAATGAAGGCATGAAAACACTAATTTAAAAATAAAAACTGTTTGAAAAATAAGCTACTAGTTTTCTTCTTGCTTTTCTGGACTGTCTGGCTGGCATGACATCGAAAAACGCCTATTGACTTGTCCACGGGAACCGTAGTGGATTCTGACCGGTTACTGGATTTGTTTGGTATCATTAGGGTCAGTTGGAAAATTTAGCTCATCATCACATTGATAAGGACCCACTTATCAATGTTTTCATCAAGGACACAGTAGCAAAGCTTGGCTTCTATACAGGCAGTGCTTGGTTGTTTTAAATCCTTCAAGTTAGCAGAAGCAGAAGCAACAAACTGACAGTGTGATATGCAGTAAAAAAGAAATAGACAGACCACAGAGAATAAGGTTGGCACATGGAAAATAACATTTGTAGACTTGCCATCTCCTTTTCCTAAACAGCAATCAGTGGTGGTATTCAGCTGGTTATATCCGGTTCGGGAAAACCGGTAGCGATGGCTGTGGGAGTCTCCACCCACCTGTCTGGACATCATCACGTCTGTTTTTGACACTCTGCGCATGTGCAGAAGGCCCTGTGCATGCGTGGAGAGGGGCACCTCATATTTGTGAAACCATAGCAAAGGTATTTGAATAACACCCCTGACAGCAATGAAAAGTTGTGTTACCTTGAAACCCAATCACTCATTGTTAAAGAAAAAAAATTAAGCCCAATTATGCAGAACTTAGATATAAAGGTTGATGGAATCTTATTTAGTATTTACTTATTTAGAGTTTTATCCCGATTCACTGAAGGTACAGTATAATCACGCTTGAAAGATTTTCTTATTTTAGCCAATCAAAGGAGTTTTACCTTTTCTGTAGAGCTGATTTCCTGATGTGACCTACTTAGAGGGGTTGACAGTTGTATATATTGATTGCTGGGCGGCCAAGTGTTGTCAAGTTCTTGCTTCAGTACCTGCAACTGTTGGGTCTGGATGAGGAAAAACAGGCAAGGTTGATCCTAGGAATGGCTGTAGATGCTTGGACCACCCAATTCATGGTCTTTCCCTCCTTGGTTCTGAATGGAGAAATATTCTTCCATTTAGGACTAGTACAAGCTGACTGTCTTACCGGACTTCCATTTCTGCTTGAGAAGCACACAGGAAGGAATTTGCAGAAATCCATTTTTTTGTGCCAGTTATAGCCATTCCTGGGCCAAGGAGCAGCAACTCACATCTTCTCAACATATGAAGGAATTATTGCAATGTATTTGAAATGGAGCTGCCTATGAAAGCTGCAGCTGGCCCATAATGAACAATATGGACTGGGTTGAAGTTGTTGTTTTACTGTGTCTTGTACTGTACACTTTTGTTCCAGATGAGTTTGATGATGCAGTGGTTAGAGTGCAGTACTGAAGGCTACTTCTGCTGCCTGCCGGCTGCCTGCAATTTGTCAGTTTAAATCTCACCAGGCTCAAGCCTTCCATCCTTCCAGGTCAGTAAAATGTGGACCCAAATTGTTGGGGGCAATATGCTGACTCTGTAAACCGCTTAGAGAGGGCTGAAAACACTGTAAAGCAGTATATAAGTCTAAGAGCTGAGGTGGCACAGTGGTTAGAATGCTGTACTGCAGCTACTTCAGCTGACTGCTAGTTCAGCAAATCAGCAGTTCAAATCTCACCGGCTCAAGGTTGACTCAGCCTTCCATCCTTCTGAGGATCCAGATTGTTGGGGGCAATATGCTATTTAGTATACTGTCGATTGTTGTAAGCCTCCCAGAGTCCTCGGAGAGTGGACGGCATAGAAATATGATAGATGATAGATAGATAGATAGATAGATAGATAGATAGATAGATAGATAGATAAATAAATAAATGCTATTGCTATTGCTATGAAATTGATTCTTTTTTTAAAAACCTTATTTGATTGTTCTTACTTTTTAAATTGCCAGCTTCCCACAGTTGTTTGGAGTTGGGCAGCCTCTAAACGTAATAAAATAAAGTGTTTTATACACACTCACACATACACTGTTCTAATAGCCACTAAGAGACTATGTGAGTGCAAAGGGATATAAGTATGATTAATTTTTTAAAAAAAAGATTCTCCAGAACTAAGGTTCAAACATATTATGATGCACATATGTTAAAAGATATGAACATAAGTAAGCCCTATTGGAAGGGGCCCCTACTCTAGCAATCTGTTCTGACTGTGGCCAGCCAACGTCACAGGGAAGCCCCCTCGTCTCCCAACAGATGGGTTTCAGACACAGTCATATTACCATCAAAATTAATAGCCATCAATCCCCATGACTTCTATGAGATGGTCCAACTCTTTTTTGAAGCCAGCCAAGCTGGTAGCCAGCAACACCACTTCTCGAACTAACCAGTTCTAAAATTTACACACTCAAAGGATCCTTAAGAATGACATAATTAACATGACAAATTTCCCACATACACTAGCTCTTCAAAATCAGTAATTTTACTTTCAAAAAGACAAAACAAGAGATTTCACTGTAACCTTCCCCAGATCTGGGCCTTGCAATAATTCTGTGTTTTATCTCTGCAGGCAGTTCCTTTGACCTCATAGCTTTTGCTCTGCTACTGTATGCATTGTCAGCTGTGAGGCCTTCTATAGAGAGGTGTGTGTCTTTCCATATCATGTCCAATCAATTGGTGGATTCTAATCAACATGTAGAAACATGCCAGCAATGATCAAAAGAAATGGCAGGCACCTGAGCTAAATTTCAAGTGTTGTTGCAAAGGGCCTGAATACTTATGACAATGTAATATTTCAGGGTTGTTTTTTTTTCTTTTCTTTCATTCCTAAACTGCTGTTTTCACTTTGTCATTATGGTGTACCGAGTGTAGTTTAATGAGGGGTGGGGAAAGGAATTTCAACAACTGTAGAATCAGGCTGCAGCATAACAAACTTGAAAAAAGTGAAGGGGGTCTGAATACTTTCTGAATGCATTGTATATAAATTGATATCATCATCTCCGTTACCATCAACACATATTGAAGTCAACCTTAGACTTGTAATGTGAGGCACTACAGAAAGACCATTGAATTGGAACATGCATGAGGAACAAACATTTAGTAAGGTTTAATAAAAAGGGCAACTTTGAAAGTATGAAAGATTATCATGATGACAGTTTTCAGAAATTCATCTTCCTTGGGCTACTCTTGCCCAGGATTATTGATGTGTCCATCTTTCTGCTATTGGTCTCGGGATGCATTTATCAATGCCTGTAGTACTTAGCCATCTATATAGATTAACCAGTGTTCTGTTACATTAAAAAAAAAACAATTTAGTGTATCATTTACAATCTGATTAAGTAAGGGGACTCTTGAAATGGAAGAAGCCTCTATTATTCCTTGAACATCACTTTTCTGCTACTTAACAACTGCTTACTTCTCTGGAAAGAATTGATAAAACCTTTGATGAATTAGAATGCTTTCATCACTAGCAGGTTAGCTAATATTGATTGCTTTTATCAGATTTTAATTGTTTTCTTTTCTATCTTTTCTTTCTCTTTTTTTGTATTTCTAGCTTCCTTGAATGCCCTCTGGACCGAAATACAAGGTAATAATAATAACAATAAATTTGCTGCAAAGCCAGGAAAATAATTCTCTCTGGACCTCAAGCTGATTTCAAAGAGGCCAAATGTTTGCAGTGCTTTTATCATGATATGTTTGAGAGTAATTAAAGAAATATATCTGTACATCCTTAAAGTCATTTTATTTGTGTTGTCAAAACTTTGGCTAGAACAAGGGTCGGCAATCTTAAACACTCAAAGAGCCATTTGGACCTGTTTCCCAAAGAAAAGAAAACACCAGGAGCCACAAATACCTTCCCGTGCCTGACTATTTCCTGAGTGGCCACAAAACTAATGCATGTAGTTGAATGAAACATTCTGTTTTCTTCTGAAACTTTTCTTTTCTTGGATTTATCCAGGGTTGGCCTACTGGGAGTCGAAAAGCTCAATAAATCAGGTGCTGGTGGGTGTCGCACATTGGTGGTTGGTGACGCATATTTTGAGCGACAGGGAGCCACAGCAAAGGGATGAAAGAGCCACATGTGGCTCCAGAGCTGCGGGTTGCTGATCCCTGGGCTAGATGAAAGCATATTTTAATAATTTTATTTTTATGGAGAGCCAAAATGAAGTTTGTAGTACAGCACATTTAAACCAATGCCTCAGAAATTAAAGCAGAAAAAAAATTCACGATTTTTTCCACCTCCAACAAAGCAACTAATTTCAGGGAATCACTAAGACATACTGTATATAGGCATTTTTTTTCTTGTTTCTTTTTTTTAATCTTTCCCACTTTAACTATTTTTTTAAAAAGTAATTCAAAGCCTATAGATATATATGTATCAAAATTTTTAAAACTAGAATTATTTAATGACAAATCTAATTCATATGTTAATAATTTTTAAAATGACAAGTAAGAAATAAGTGAATAAATAAATAGCTATCTAAGAACATAAACCCATGAACTGTTATTTAGGAGTAAATCCACTGGAATTTATTCATTCATAGGATTATGTTGCTAAAGCTCAGTTTTATAACTGTAATTGTTTAGTCAATTAAATGCTTTAGATCAGGGGTCACCAACCTTTCAGACCTCAGGGACCACTAAATTCATAATTTTAAATCCCGTAGACCACTAATATGATCTGCCTAATGACCGGCTGGATGGGTGTGGCTAGGTGATCATATGACTGGGTGGGCACGGCCAACTCCTCACCTCCCAGCCCAAGCTCCTTAGGGCCCCAACAGGAAGCAGGTGTTGGAGCTAAGCAGCCACAAGAAAGAGTTGGCAAAACAGCTCAGTTCAAATTGGATCTGACCGAGAAGGAGGCTCAGCAGAAGCACCTCACTGATGACTATGAGCATGGGCTTTCCAAGCAGAGGAAACAGGAGTGCAAGGCCAGATACTGGCACCTGGAGGCTCAGTAGGCTGAGATGGTCAGCCAGTTCCAGGCCATGATGCAGTCCCACTGGAACAAGGCCCTCTGGCTCTCTGCCAACAGCAGCACTTCCCTCCAGCCTTCATCCAAAGCCCACAGCAGGAGGCTGAAGCAGACCCCAAGTTGGAATTTCTGCCCCCCTCTGCCCCACACAAAAAGACCTTGAAGGGGGAGACTCTGTGCAGCAACACAAATGTTCATTGCATGTATCTAGTCCATGGGTCGTAGTATGAGGACCCCTGATTTAGTGCAATATTAAAAATGCAAATAATTTTTCTGCAGACCACCAAAATTTTCTTGTGAACCACCAGTGGTCCATGGACCACCAGCTGGTGACCGCTGCTTTAGATCCTTTAAAAACAAGAGTAAATGGTCTGAACAAATTGAAAATCCCAAACAGCAGAATGAGACACAAAACTGTATAAAGATAATAAAATTAAAGTAAAAACAAATCGCAACTGATTAGTAACAAGAGATAATGACTAATATGAATTTATCACAAAATAAATAATTACAAGAAAGATAAACGTTATCTTATAAGTTCAAAGCATTATTAAGAAAGGAAAGTCTTAGTCATATATAGTATATAGTCACATACTAAAATACAAGGGCATATGACCCTTTAAATTTAACTTGACTGTATTTGAGAGCAAGTTTGGTCTAGTGCAGTAGTGAAATCCCTCCGGTTCTATGTCCCCTTTTTTTACGATCTGCGCATGCTCCCGTTCCCGAACCGGTAGCGAAGGTAAGTGGATTTCCCCGCTGGTCTAGTGGTTAAGGCATTGGACTAGAAACCAGAAGGGATGAGTATAAGCTCCACCATAAACACAGAGACAGATGGGAAACTTTGGGCCAGTTATTCTCTCTCATCCCTGGGAAGGAGGCAATGACAAACCATTTTCTCTCTCCCTCTCCCTTCCCCCCTCCCCCCATCTGTGCCTCTGTATGTTCAGTTAGTTAAGGTGATTTGTTAGATGAATTTTCATGTCCTTTCATTGAAGGATTCCATGAAATTTATTAAAGGATTCAATGTTTCATTCTCTTTTTCATACACCTACAAAAGTACATTTTTAGAAATCTCCATGTTCTGCTTGAAGACTTCTATTAGATTGTTTTAGCCTCATGTGTCATAGAGATACCAGAATAACTCAAAGGAGATATTCATAGTCAAGAGGCAGATGAAATCTGTTTCCACATAAAACTACCTAGTTGTCACTCAGATATATACTGCGTAGTTCAGTAAAAAAAATCAAAATCTCTGAATTAGATTAAGGGACTTCTCAGTAGGGGATACTATAGGAACTACATTTCCTACGTTAAGGATACATTTTCTCTTTGAGGTGAAAAATAAAAAGGATTGCATTTTATGGCACGCAAATCTTTATGCTTTTATCTCAGTTTTAAAATGTTATGATGCATACCTCTAAAGATGAAATTAGAATTATTATTTTGGGATAAACCTGAAATAGCCAAAGTTCTAGAATTACACATATAGACACACATCCCATGCCTAAATCTTTGTTAGATTAATGCATTGTTTTCACTTAATCTTTTTTTTTTGGGGGGGGGGGGGTTTAAGTCAGACAATATTAGACTGAATTCAGAAATTTTTTTTCCATATTAATTTGTTGGGAGCCAATATATAATTTGAAATCCATCTCTTTCTCAAAATAATCATTTATAATGGACCATTGATATATTATACTCTGCTGAGAGTACTGATTGTATTTTTGTAATCAAGCTTCATTCATCATGTCTTTTGAATTATTTTTTTAAATAAAATTTTACTATCTTTATCTGTCATGAGATTGTTACATTTCCAAACCGGGAAATAATTTATAAAGTTAAAAAGAGAGAGGGTAATTCTGCAGCCAATCTTGGAAAAATATCTATTTTAATATAATGTGACCTTTTTATTTTTCCCTGCTGAAAGACAAAAAGTTGCAGCTAAAGCATGCAGCAATTGGATGTCAAACTTTGATGAAAAAAACTCATTCATTATGTCCTTTGATCCTTTAGATATACAAGATGGATTGATCCATGCCTTAATTTGCTGTGGTTCCATCATGTGAATACAAAACCCAATGGCAGTATTTTCCCAACCTTTAATCCTTGGGAAGAATTGTAGGGTAGCCAGATTCCTTTTGATGGATCATGCTCAATATTATTTATCTTCTTTTTGCTACAGCATAACATAAACTTACCTTAGTTGAGTAGTTATTGTATAATCGTGTAGTCTTTCTCCTCTTATAAAATTCTAACAAGATCTTCACTCACGCATACTGTGTTTCTCTGAAAATAAGCCCTCCCAAAAAATAAGCCCCCCTGCAAATAAGCCCTCCCCTGAAAATATTTAAATGAATGCGCAACCGTTCCCCGCCATTTCCTCTGGTTAGGGTTAGCAGGACAGAGCTGGAAATCAGATAAGATGGCAAGAGGAACCCCGTCTTGCTCCATGCGCCTCAAAATAATAAGACCTCCCTGAAAATAAGGCCAAGCACTTATTTCAGGGTTCAAAAAAATATAAGACAAGGTCTTATTTTTGGGAAAACACGGTATCACAAACATAATGCTTTTTTTGCATTTGTCCCAAAGGTTTTTCAAAAGACAACTGGACTTTGTTTTTTTCTTGGAGAAATAAAACAACCACTTCACAAATGCATGACACAACATAGAAGAATAAACTCATCAGAACAAAATTCAGCAGTCTATCTGCATTTGAAAGACAAGTCACTCTTTTGAAGACAGCAAAGTCCACATTTGGACAGAAAAGGCTGCTGGTTTGAAAGAGGAGTCAAAGAGGCCATCTGTTAAGATTGAACAGCCCTCTCTCAACGGCGGAGGTGGGGGGCGATATGACACCATCTGTTTCAGGGGTGGGTTCTACTTATCGGTTCACAATGGGATCGCACAAAACATAAAAACCAAACTTGAGACTGTAAAATGACCTAGAACAAAAAAGGTATTTAGGGAAATGTGTCAAATATATAAAACAACATATTAAACATTATTCCAGTTCATTATTAAATAGAATTATCATAAAATCAGCATTCTAATTATAAGAATCAACACTTATTCCATCTTTGTCACTAATCTGCAAAAAATTTATATTTAAGATGGCATCTTCATCATCATCTAATAGTTCTACTATTGCTCTATCATATGTCATGTGACAATTTATTGGGAGGAAATGCTAGAAAGAGTCTGATAGTAATGATAGCCTATATCAGTACAATATAGGCAATGATAAGTGCTCAGAAAATATTTAATAAAGAAATAACCTTATGAATTCATCTCATATAGATATTGTAAGAATATAAAATAATTTCAGACTTTTTTAAAATTCCCTTCCATTTTTCTAATAACTCAAATAGGTCCCTCATTACTACTAGAGACTGTAATAGCCACAACTGCAACCAATGGAACATAATATGCTCAAGGAAATATTTACCTGGTAAATCTTTCAACTGGTGTTTCCTCTTTTACATTTGATTAACCTACCACAGCTGCTTTTTTTTTTGTTTTTTTTTTAAATTTGATTTATATGCCGCCCTTCTCCGAAGACTCAGGGTGATTTACAATGCGTTAAGCAATAGACTTCATACTTTTGTATATTTATACAAAGTCAGCTTATTACCCCCACAAACTGGGTCCTCAATTTACCTACCTTAGAAAGGATGGAAGGTTGAGTCAACCTTGAGCCTGGGGAGATTCAAACTGGTGTAATTGCAGATAGCTGGATGTTAATTACAGTGCTTTAGTCTGCAGAGCTAAACCTGGCTCTTTCTTTTTCTTTGGGTTTGTTTTTAGTTTTTGTTCTGTTTGGCATGGGAGCATCTGCAGATGAAGAGCAGGCTATCTGCATGAAATGTTTCTTTCAGAGGGCACTATAATTAGCTATTGAATCAATCTTCCCTACATTCAGAAAGGCAACAAAATCCTACCATTCAATAAATCCCCTGATAGGCAACATGAATGAAAAGCAGACATAGAACTAATGGTTTGGGAGTATCTGTTGCAAATACATAACTCTCTATTGGGCTGTTTCCTCCTAACCCAATATTTAGGAATACTTGAGAGAAAAAAGTGATTAAGGAGCAGTGAATCACTACTCGCTAATAAAGGCTTAGTGCCATTCACCAGTTTGTAAAAACATTCTTTTGGCACTGTTGGGAGATTTGGTTTTCTTGTAAAACAACATCTCTCTCTGTCAAATGTATAATTTGCTCCCGCCTCTATTTTTTAAGATTTCGGTATGTTTTTATTTTTTTAACATGCTTTACAAGTTTGTTATTGATTAGTCGCTCTTTTTTTTTAATGGACTACCAACGCTGGGTCCATAGTAATTACGTTTAAATAGGCAGAAGGTAAATGTTCTACATCATTTACATTTGTGGTTACAGAAGAGAACAAATGTTCTGTTTGTTTAGTCCAAATCCTCTATCTTGGTGTGGTCTAGATGCTCATGGAAAGAACTTCAGGTAAAAGACACTAATTAGAGGCTCGTCCAGTTTAATTAATATGTAATGATTGTGCAAAGCAAATGAAACAATATATTCCACCCATGGATTTCATTTTCAATGTTACTCAATTGGCTAATCTCTTTCACCTAACCAAATGACAGTAAATTAAATGTGGGCTCGTTTTCATTTCAAAGACTAACTAATTGAAGTCCCCACCCTAAATGAATATAATTGCTTGTAAATTAAAGCTAGGCTGTATTTTCATGAATAATTCTTTCATGAAAAAATGGGGTTCCTTCATTTCATTTTCCTTAATTGGATTAAATTCACACAGAAGATTTGGATGAGGAAAAGCAGTTCACCATATGTCAGTTTATTATGCTATTAATGATAGCCTACTTCAGTACAGTATAGGTATTGATAAATCCTTATAAAAGGCTGAGTAAATCATCTCAAATTATGGAGAAAAGTGGGGAAAGGGTCATTTTCTTCCCAATAGTAGAAGATGCTTATGTTGTGATATATTATTTCAGGACTGTACAAAAGGGGTGGAGCTTGTATTGTGCCATCACAACACTGGGCATCTTTGAATCTTAGTAAGAAAAAAAAAACAGAAGAAAAATAATGCTATTATGGCAACATGCTACAGTTCCTTAAACCAACAGTGAATATGTGATATTCTTTTCTGAATCAGATAGCTAAACATTCATAGAGGAAAGACCAAAAAAATAATGAGGGGTTCAACTATTCTAATGTTTGGAAGATAAAAGCTCTGCTGACATCCCCTTCCCTTTTAGCCAGATCACACAGCCACCTCTGATCTGCCTGCAAGACTCAAAATAAAGATACAAAGAAAAGTCTCTTCAGAGCATTTGACACTTGGACCGAAATCGATTAAGCATGCCTCTCTGGCTCCAGCAAAGAGACAGAATCCCCTCAAGATAAGGAAAATCTTTTATGTCAATACTGGGATGCCAGACCCCCCTCATAAAAAATCCACACCTAGGAAGGGTTCTACATATCTAAGATCACCACCCCACAGAGCAAGAAATGCTCTTCCCTCCAGGACTTCCCACGTCCTCAGGGCAAGGACATCTTAATGCACATATCTAACATGCTTCACATCAAAGTCTATATTTCACGATCAAAGCCCATTGTTGCTATAAATAACATCACTTTCAGCTTTCTGACCACCTTTGAAAGTTAAACTTCCATTTTGTGTTTCTGGTTCTTCAGATAAAACCCAGCCTCTTCTTCACACAATTGTTTTGTGTTTTTTGTTGAGTAACGTAGCTAGAATCAGACATAGACAATTCTTCTAAACAGATCTAATAGAAATACATCCCAGGTTAAAATGGGTTTTGTAATAAATTATGGGTTTGATTCACAGATCAATTTTTCTCTGGCATATGAAGAAGGAACAGGCATTCGTATCATGGATGTAATACTGACATGCAAGGAAAAATTGATAAAATGGAAATACATCTTGAGAGAAAGTATTTGTTTGTTCTTAGATTCAGGATAGGAAAGAAGTTGAAAGACATTAAATCTGGATCTTGGACTTTAGGTGGTTTTCAAGCAGATAACTCTGGCTATTATTTTAATACAGAGACAGTCCTGAGTTTGAGAAGTTGAGTCCCCTGAGATACTCCAAAGAAAATCTTCCCAACTCTTTTGCCATTTACTTTAGACAAGACTGTTGACAAGTTTTCAACCAAAAGATCTCTAAGGTATGCCTTCACTCCTCCCAGGGGAATCCAATAAGAAAAAAAATATAAACCTTGAATTGTAAGCAACTTTACTACTTTTGTATTAGAGAAAGAGCAACCATTCAATGTCATAGACATACAAAAACAGTTTTAGAGTTTTTGAGTATTATTTAGTATTAAATAATACTAAAGGGTTGGAATAGGGACGCGGTGGCTCAGTGTCTAAGACACTGAGCTTGTCAATCGAAAGGTCGGCAATTCAGTGGTTCAAATCCCTAGCGCTCCTGTTATTTGTCCCACCTTCTGCCAACCTAGCAGTTAAAAAGCACGTAAAAAATTCAAGTAGAAAAATAGGGACCACCTTTGGTGATAACAGCATTCCATGTGCCTTTGGGGTTTAGTCATGCCAGCCACATGACCACGGAGACGTCGTTGGACAGTGCTGGCTCTCTGGCTTTGAATCAGAGATGAGCACCGCTCTCTAGAGTCAGGAACACAACTAGCACACCTTTACCTTTAAAGGGTTAGACTTTTTGAGAGTCCAAGCAAGGGAAGGCTTGCTCTGAAAGTAGCCATTCTGCCTTTCTCACATGAATACATACAAAATCAAATACAACCACCTTCTTTCAAAGGCACATTACATAAATAAACAAACACATGCACCTCCTACAAAATGTTCAAAGCCAACTAGTGGGTCATATAGCAGCCTTTCTTATTCTCCTTTGCTAGGTTACTTGATGCACCTTCTGAGATGAGTCTTCTCTGATTTAGCCTTTATCTCCTCTTGATTCTTCATCCCTTGATGCTCCTCCAGCAAATTCTCTGGGCAATTTCCTTGCTGTGAAAGCTTTCTAGCCTCTCTCTCATTGGCTGAGCCTTACCAATCAGTATTCTTTCTGCATTCCTCCCCTTCCAAGTTGCTTCTCTTCCCTCCAGCCATAAGGAGTGAAATTCTGAGCAGACTGTTGAAGTGAGAAAAACTGTATATTCTTCCTTTTACATTATAAGGACTTCCTCCCTCCCTCATTTCTATCTACTACTTGTTGTTTCTGGAAATTCTTATTCTCTTCCATTGTAAATTCCTCCATTTATAGACCTTTATAACTGGGAGCACTTTATTGGAGTTGTTCATAATAACAAGAAATATTTTTTGGATAAAGAGAATATACAGGAAATAAGTCTACTGGTTAGAAAATGGAAAGTGTCAACTGGTGATGAAAACAAGGCAGAACTAGTCAGGTTCTAGTTTGCTTCAAATCTCTTGTGCTAGTATTTTTTATTTTCATTGGATAATATTTACCTAATTAAGCATTATATGAAAGAGCAATCTGTTGATAAAGCATGAGGGCATATGTGTTGTAGTAAACAAAGAAAAGAAAACAGCAGCAGATGGATGCCAGTGATCACTTGCCAAATAGTAACATGTTTGAGTACTTGTAATTATTGGTTGTAATTATATGGTGAGTTCTTTTTCCCCCATTATATTCACCATTCCTCTTATCGGTTATCAACTTTATTTGATAAAGTTGTTCTGGCAACTTGGTACTTAATCAGGTGAAGATACTATTTGATAAATGAGTACTTGGACAAATTCCATACAAAGTGGTAATTCATGTATAACTCAAATGATTGATCATTTAACAGACCAATCTCTTCATGAATGTGTAGCATAACCTAGATACATTGATTGGGCATGTAGAGGGTATCAGAGTTTCTTGCAAAAATCAAATCCAGAAGCACACACAGATAACTGATTCAGCTGGATTCATTAACTTCTTTGTATACATAATAACAGAAGAAGTAATATATATAATACCAAGAGTGGTTCTTCAGTTTCATATCAGTTCAGAGAGGCAGACTAGACTAATTCAGACTTATTTGCAGCTTCAGAGCTGAGAGCTTAACCCAGACTAATTTCAGTTTTCTTTTTGCACACACTCAAAAGCTGCAGACTAAGACACACCCTGGCTCCAGTCTGTCTCACTCCCAATTGGCTGATTTAGTTGCTATGCCTATTCATTGGCTGACCTTGTTACCATGTCTTGCCAGTTTATGAATAATCTGACAGAGGGCTTTAAAGATTTTTTTTCCCAAAAAAATACATGTCCTCCATAATTACTTCAAAATAGCTTTTTTTCTTAACTTTGAAGTACATAGTTCAATATATTTACATCTTTCACCTTCAAGATGTCATTCCATATTTCTGTTCTGAAAAAGATGTAGAAATTTTCATTACTTATTTTTATTTGCCCATATTAGCTAATGTTTAGAGCTAGACATTTAATTACATACATTTTACATTAATAACAAACAACATATTACTAATACACTTAATATATCTACATACCACTATATTCTAGTCTGTTTATGTGTATTATGCTCTTATAGTTTATGCATATGTATGGATGCATATATTTTCTGAAATAATATCATGAAATTTGGAATAAAATGCTTGTGAGATAGAAATTGTTAAAATGCAGACATGTTCTGAAGCACTTCTGGCACTTCCAGCATCTGGCAAGAAGACCTGGAATGGCTTCTCCATTCTTAGATCTATTGAAGAAGGCCTTGAATAGAAATAGCAAAACTGTTTTGCCTTCTGTAACTGGAGCAAGAAGGATTAATTGTTTCAAACAGAACTTCAAAGGGATGGTTCAAGTTGAAGGGAAGCAACACTTCAAAGCTTTGCAAACTGGTAATTAAATAGGTTAATCTTCTAATGTCAGTCCATTCAGGTAAACCAGACAGGAAATACCACTAGATGAATTAATTCTACTATATTGTAAAACTGTATTAATAGAATCTTTTAAGTTCTGAAGGTACAGAATTTTGTACCACCGCCACATTTAATTGTTTGATGAAACTGTGGTGGCGCAATAGTTAGAATGCAGTATTGCAAGCTAACTCACACTGCTCACTACCAGAAGTTTGATCCTGACTGGTTCAAGGCTGACTCAGCCTTCCATTTTTCTGAGATTGGTAAAGTGAGTACCCAGACTGTTAAGGCAATATGTTGTCTGTGTAAACAGCTTAGAGCAGGCGTCTGCAATCTTAAACACTCAAAGAGCATTTGGATCCGTTTCCCACAGAAAAGAAAATACTGGGAGCTACAAAACCCTTCCCGTGCCTGACTATTTTTTGAGCGGCCACAACACTAGCATATGTAGTTGAATTAAAGGTTCTGTTTTCTTCTGAAATGTTTCTTTTCTTGGATTTGTTCATGGTTGGCCTACCAGGAGCTGAAAAGCTCAATAAATCGCATGCCGGAAGTTGTGATGCATATTTTGAGTGACAGGAAGCCACATTAGAGGGGTGAAAGAGCCACATGTGGCTCCAGAGCCACAGGTTGCTGACCCCTGGCTTAGAGAGTGCTGTAAAGCACTGTGAGGCAGTATACAAGTCTAAGTGATATTGGTAGTTGATCCATTAGGATGGGTCCTTCCTCAATTTCTTTCTCTGACTATTACATCACTGGAGGCTCCTGCCTCTCTTGTCTGATTGTTTCCTAGGAAGTATCTCATCTCCTTATATCCCAAGGTCATCCACATATTCCATTGCATTGAATGCCTCAGTTAGCCTTACTTGTCGATGAAACAAAAAGAAAACTTGTGTTGATGATTACCTCCGTTCCAACAGCATCCTTGACACATTTGTTTAACATTTACATGAAACCAGGGGTGAAATCTACTTACCTTCCCTACCAGTTTGGAAGTGTGTGCACGCGTCACATGTGATTTTAGACCCTTTGCACAGAGGGTCAAAAACAGGTAAAAACCAGGAAGTAATGACATCTGGGCAGAGCCTCATGCTGCCACCGCTACTGGTTCACCAAACCACCTGCCGCTGCTACCAGTTTGCCTGAACTGGTGTGAACGGCAGCATTTCACCCCTGCATGAACCATTGGGTCATTCTCTGGTTTGGCTCTAGTATCTTCAGTATTAAATGGCAAAGCAAGATCAAGTGTGATTATTACCAATTTAGTCCTTATAGACTTTGATCCCCATCAGGAGTCTCAAATAATCTCCATCTGGTGTCTCAACTGCATGGCCCGTGAGAACATCACCACTGTCATATCTAATAAAATGACTCTGACTTGTCAAGTTTTATAAATTTCAGTGACAGTCTAATCCTGTATATTCCCATCTCTTGACTGCTAGCCATGGTGTGATTTTCTGAAAACCTTGGCTGTTTATCTGAACTTGACAACAGTTCCTGCCTCACTTATTATCTCACAACTCCTTGCAGCATTCAAAGTGATGAACACAGTAATCCTGTCTTCAGTTTTATTCCCAATATACAATAATCCCATGAAGGGAATTGGACTAAAATAGTCATAGGTCTAAAATCATTCAATGAGTCTCATATAAAAGTGAATTTGACTTGGCTTCAGTGTTCACTTTAATTTATTTCAGTTTGAAAAGATTATGAATGACAGGAAACCATCCAAGCTGTTGCTCAATAACCTCACCATGAAAGAGAACTATTAGGAAGGAATCATTATTAGAACTTTTTGAGAATTTTACAAGAAGGTAGATGCAGTATCTGGCTTCTTCAATCAGAGTATGCACTTCACTTCCAGTTTCAAGAATATGATATACATTTTTCATTTCTTTAAAGTCCTTAAAAGCTCCATTGAGATCAAAATTTTGTTGAGATCAAAATAGCTCAAGTTGCCTATAATTCAGCACATAATGTTGAAGATTGGAACAGGATCCTTTGCTCAATTGTCCTTAACAACCAAATACTAAGGAGAGAAGATTCTTCCCTTCAGGGTAAGAAACATATTATATGTTTTTACTGTTACATCAGCAGCAACTTTTTAGTTGAAATGAGACATTCTGTTTTTAAACTTGTGCTTGAATGTTAATGTTCAGATATTAGTGTTTAAAATGTGTGGTAAAATGGCTCTCCTTTGTTTCTTGTGTTAAAACAGTCATCCATGCAGTGTATAAATTGACATCTTAGCAAAAGAACAATTTGCTCTGAAATAAATTATTTTCCTAAGGAGAAATAGCAGATCTTGTTACTTAGCTTAAAACAGCTGCTCCATTAAATATTACAAACAAAAAGATATTATTCCTGGAAGAAATGCTGAAAGAGTCATTTCTCTTCCCATCCCATTTTTAAGTCTTTGATGTTCCTAAATGAACTTATAAAGAAAAGTGAAGTTTGAAATAGGACTCATAATTCACTTTGCCAAGCGGATGAAAAATGTTCTTAAAAATGGAAAGAAACAGAAGTAAATGATTACATTTTTTGATGGATGGACTGCATTATGTTGTTCAGATACAGTGGTGGTATTAGATAAATCTAACTGTAATAACATTTTTCTTGGATAATTCGATTATGAATGTCATGATTAGAATTACTTGTACAACCAAGGGTAACTGCATATCTATTAACACTTTGTATACCACTAAGGTAGTATTTGGTGTTTCTGCAATTTTACAGCTTAGATTGAGTTGATAATGGGATGAAGAGAACATGTGACACAGCAAGTCAGAAAAGTATATGAAGAGGGCCCTAATTTGCTGGACATGACCACTCTAGACTGCAGGAAGGAGATTCAATATTTAAATGTTCTCTCAAATATAGAGCAAGATAAAATATCTCCATTCATAACTAAGAGAAGAAAGGAAAGCTAAATCTTTAATATTCAAATAGGATTTAATACTTCAATGGTGCATGCATAGAGGTTTTGAACATGAGATAGCACATTAATATTTTATTTCCTGATTGCATTAAATTGTGCATTTTTTAAAAATAGTGTAGAGGGAATAAAGGTTCATTTAAAATGATTTCAATTCAAAATTTTAAAGCACAGGCAAGAAGCAAACTCAGGGGAAACTGGAAGGCAGATTTTCTAACACAAATTTCTTTTGCTTGGAGTCACCTGATCTGGTGAAGCTTCAATGGGAGTAAATCTAATATGAGATGAACTCTGGTTCCCCAGGAAAAGGAATGCTATGAAATTCTTCAAAACATAGTCATGGAATTAAAGTTTTCACAAAGAAAAGTGTTGCTTTCCAGGGCAACAATGGTGCAGTCTCAGGCAGTTTTGAAAGAAAAATCAAATACTGAATATTGTTCTGATATGTGCAGGCCCAGAAAAAGAAAATATTCCCATTATGGATTGATTGATTTATCTGTCTCTTTGTTTTCTTGCTTCTTTACTGTATGACTAATTTTCAAAACCTAAGAATTTCTGGGGTGTTTACAACTTTTTAGAAAGCCTATTATGCCTTTAGGCCAAGTAAGACACTTCAACATCTTCATAAACCATTTAGATGAGGGGGTGCAAGGGAACACATCAAATCTGCAGATATCACCAAGCTGCAGGGAATAGTGCACACTTTAGAATATAAACTCAAAATACAGAAGGGTTTTGGCAGACTTGAACATTGGATCCAACAAAATGCAATTCAAGTGACAAAAGCAAGGTCTTACACTTGGGTGTGGGGAACAAATCTCCAGGAATCAAATAGGTGGCACTTGGCTCAGTAGTAGTAGTAACTGCAAGAGGGATTTGGGTGTCCTAATGAACGAACACAGTGTTTTGCAGCTACCAGAAAAGCAAATTCAGTCATGCATCCATAAAGAGACCACATGAAGTGTTAGTACCACTTTATACTGCAGTGATAAGAGTTCATTAGGAATAGTGTGTCCAGTTTTGGTCATCACAACACAAGAAAAAAGATGCTGAGACCTTAGAGAGAGTAGAGAAGAGCAGAAAAAACGTTGGGGAAGAGAGGTGGAGGCTAAACCATACCATGAAAAATTGAGAGAACTACTATGTCTAGTCTAACAAAGTAAAGGACTATGGGTGACATGATAGCAGTCTTCCAATATTTGACATGCTGTCACAGAGAAGAAAGGGTTGACCTATTCTCTAAAGCACCTGAGGGCAGGATAATAAATAAAGTAATAAATGGAGATCCAACCTAGAGATAAGGAACATGTCAGGTCTTCAGGCTGTCTTCAAATAAAAATGCATTCCAAACGAAAGTCTTTTGTGCATCAAACTTCCATTTATTTAATCACAGCGCTTTTCACACCAACTCCATGCTGCCAAGAGTGGCTTGCTGACCCCAAAACCCCTCCTTTTCCTTCCCCCTATCCTCTGCATTCATTGGCCATCTTCCCAATCATTCACGCCTTATCTACTGCACCAATTCAAAGAATTTCCCCCCTCCCATCCAACTCCTAGAGGACAGTATCTCCAGAGCAAATAATTAGGTGAAAGGCCACCCTCCTGTTATAGACGCCTGCATTCTCCTTCTCATGTCAGCACCAGGATAAATGCATTTTGACGTGCTGACAGAACAATTACTTTGTGGAAAGGCTCACCTCCAGAAATTGGGGTGGTTCATCACTGGAAGTTTTTAAGAAGAGATTAGACATTTATCCAGAATGGTACAGGGCAGTGATGCTAACCTTTTTGCCATCACTTGCCAAAAGCGGGGGGAGCACGGTGGGGTCACACGTATGCGTGCCCACATCCGTAATTCTATGCACCCTGCCCCCCTGTGCTCCCCCCTCTTTTGCCACGTGATGGCACGGTGGGCCTAGTAGGCCCATTTTTTGCTCTTTCCAGGCTCCAGAGCCTTTCTAGGAGCCTGGGGAGGGCAAAAACAGCCTTCCCCAACCCCCCAAGGCTCTCTGGAGGCTAGAAACAATGTGTGTCTTGACTTCTGGTGGGCCTAGAAGGCCTGAAAATCAACTGGCTGGTGCACGCATGAATGCCGGGCTAAACTTGCGTGCCCACTGATATGGCTCCGCATGCCACCTGTGGCACCCATGACATAGGTTCACCATCGTGGGTATAGGGTCTCCTGCTTGAGCAGGAGGTTGGACTACAAGATCACCAAGATCCCTTCTAACTCTGCTATTCTGTAATCTGGGATCAGGCACTCAAGTGCGGAAAAGGGGAGGAATATGTTCACATGCATGCCAAATAATTATCACTGACCAATAGAATATAAATCATAGAATCATAGGGCTGGAAGCTACTTTGGAGGTCTTCTAGCCTAATCCTCTGCTCAAGGCAAGAGACCTTATACCAGTGATGGCTAACCTTTTCGCCATCGCGTGCCAGGAAGGGAGGTGGGGGAAGCCACACCCATAATTCTATGTGCTCCGCCCCATGCATGCATGTGTGACTCCCTTCCCGCCCCCTCCTGGCAAGTGATGGCCCGGTAGGTCCGTTTTTCTTTCTCACCTGGCTCCAGATCCTCTCTATTCATCTAGGGAGGGTGAAAACAGCCTTCCCCACCCCCTTGGAGGCCCTCCAGAGGCCCAAAACAGCCCATTTCCCAACTTCCAGTTGGACAGGAAGTGACTTTTTTCCTGTCCCCAGCCTCCAGAGACTCCTAGAGAGGTGTGCCATAAGTTCGCCATCACGACCTTATACCATCCTAGTCAAATGATTGTCCGGTCTATTTTTGAAAACCTCCAGTGATGGAATAAAGCCTGCAGCTTTATTCCATTGATCAATTGGAATAGAATTGAAATTACACCATTATTAGATTATTACTCAATTTATTTTCCAGGTTGCTGAGACAGAAATTTGTCATTCTGATAAAATGATATTAAAGGTATCTCAGTAAGCTTGAATGAAATCATGTTAAATAACTGGATACCCCCATCAGTGTGATGGGATGGTTCCTTTTTAGACTTATAGTTTAAACTCACTGCTACTGCTTAGTACCTTTCCCATGTTACTGTAGACTCACTGCCTTGAGCCTCATGATCTTGAAACTGAGTTGGTTATTGATTACTGACATCATTGACATCTCTGTCCTGATAGCTCTTGATTTATTTTTCCCCATACGCGGTAAGTCAAAGATGTCTTTTTTCACTTGACTTGAATCAGTACTGGGGAAAAAGCTTTGGGCAAAACCTTCTCTGAAGTTCAAAAGTGGGGATAACTTTCATGAACAACATTCTAGGTATTGTCATTTGGGTTATCTATTAATACCAGATAATAGTGTTTAAATGACTTTCACGTTCTACCATCCTGTTATCTGAATGCATGCCAAGAAAAAAAAGGATTAACCTTCAGGAAGTAAGGATGTAGCCATCTGGTGAATTTCTCTTGGTAGTCCCTGAGTGCTGAGCACAAAGCAGAAGGAACAAAAGGCAATTCCTGTTATCCTTGCCAACTATACATAGGCAGAGAAGAAGACACGAGGCACATTTCTAACTTGAGATATTTCGTACAGGCATTGAGAAGAAACAGAGCATGCTCATAAGAACTTTTAATAAATCAAAACTGAAAAGTAGAATGGGAGAATGGAAAGAAATGACTATCATTTTCTTTCTAGTCCAAATCAATCTATCTATCCTTATTTTGCATTGTTTCTAGGTCATACAACTCCCAATAAAATTTGATTCTTTTTTTTAAAATGTGATTGTTCACCATCCAATTAAAACAAATCCTATAACTTCATGCCAGCTCCATTGAGTTTGGGCCAAACCTGTAGTGGGTTTCAACAATTCTTACTACCAGTTTTGTGGGTGTGGCTTGGTGGGCATGGCAGGGGAAAGATACTATAAAATCTCCATTCCCTCCCCACTCTAGGGGAAGGTTACTGCAAAATCCCCATTTCCTCACGATCAGCTGGGACTCAGGAGGCAGAGAATAGATGGGGGCGGGGCCAGTCAGAGGTAGTATTTACTGGTTCTCTAAACTATTCAAACTTTCTGCTACCGGTTCTCCAGAACTGGTCAGAACCTGCTGAAACCCACCTCTGGGCCAAACTCATAATTTTAAAATGTTATGCTTTTTGCTTGTTTGTGAACAGCCAGCTGCATGTACTGGGAAGGGAATGCCATAAACTAGGTCTTATACTGTGAAGTCTTGATGTTCTGTCAATATCGTAGGTATGCCAAAATGATGGGATCTCTTAGTAGGCCCTCTTTGATAATCACACTCATTCTGTTCTGACAAGATATATGGGGCTTGAAAGATAATGACCAGGACTTGAAAATGGGCCTGGAAGTCTAATGATAACCAATATAGTAGCCTCAAAATTGTTGTTATGCTGTTTTGCTGGGAATGGCCTGTCAACACTCAGGCTGCTGCATTTTGTACCAGCTGAAGTTTCTGGATTATCTCCAAAAAGTTTCCAACTGAGTGGTGATAATATGTGAATCAGTTACTAGTCCAAGTAGGGCTACAACTGGAACCTATGCAAAAAGTAGCAACCCCTCCTCCCAACCATAGCTTCCACTTGATGTTTAAATAGGAATTGTAAGTCTATTAGGATTCCTCATTCATTCATTCATTCATTCATAACATTTATTGGCTGCCCATTTTACCATTGGATAATTCTGGGTGGCTTGCTATCATAAAAAAAATGCCTATACAAATACAATTAAAACATAATTAAAATCAGCATTAAAACTTATGGACACATGGGAAGAATGGGGGGGAGTGGGGGGAGGTGAGATCACGGGTGAAATCTAAAATTTCTTACTACTGGTTCTGTGGGTGTGGCTTGGTGCGTGTGTGGGTAACGTGACTGGGTGGGCGTGGCCAATTTTTTTTCTTTTAAAACCATTTTTTTCTACAACCTCTTCAGCTAAGAGGTTGTAAAAAAAATGTCTTCAAAAGGCTCTGACGATCCCAGCTGAGTTCCCTGATCGGCAGAGCTTTTTTGAAAAGCCTCTGCCGATCAGGGAACTCAGCTGGGATTGTCAGAGCATTTAAAAGCATTTAAAAGAAAAAAAGGCCAGGGAATCAGCTGGGATCGTCAGAGCATTTAAAAGCATTTAAAAGAAAAAAAGGCCAGGGAATCAGCTGGGATCGTCAGAGCATTTAAAAAAAAAAAAGGCTGTATGATTATCAGAGGCTTTTTTTTTTTACTTTTAAAAGCATTTTTTCGGCCGTAGTTTTAGAAAAAATGCTTTTAAAAGTTAAAAAAAAAAAAGCCTCTGATGATTGTGCAGCTCAGCTGGCATGATTGGGATGTGGATTTTTGCTACCAGTTCTCTGAACCACCCGCCTCCATTGCTACCGGATCGGGCGATCCGGTCTTCACTCCTGGGTGGGATCTATTGTTACTCAATCAACCAACTTCCACTGTACTGTTCTCCCACAAATCATGATCTAACTCCTGTAAGGAAGCAACCCCAGTCTAATATAACTGTTTATACCAAAGCTATGAGCCGATAACAATCATACTTAAAATAGGGCTAGAATTTATGGTATCCCGTTTCTAGTCCGTTGTCTTAAGTATGGAACCCTAGTGGATCTTCAAACATGTTCCTTCAGTAACCTTCAAATATATTCCTGAATAAGAACATAGTTTTGCTTTGAAATTATTATTTTTTTAAAGTGTCATGCAGAACAGAAGTCAGAAATGTATATGACTAGGGAAGTACACATGGTGGGGAGGAGGAATTCATGACAAAGATGAATAAAAGGGAGGGGAGAGATATGGAGAGAGAAAATGGGGAGAATTCATTTATTTTCTGAGGTTGCCAGCATTTTATGATTGGGGTGGCATAGAAATAGGAAGGAAGGAAGGAAGGAAGGAAGGAAGGAAGGAAGGAAGGAAGGAAGGAAGGAAGGAAGGAAGGAAGGAAGGAAGGAAGGAAGTATTATCTTCAGAGAAAAACTAACAAAACTTTGTGTTGATTTTAAAGAAAAAAAAAATGATGCAGCAATGACCTGAAATAAAATATAAGAGGGAAAAGGAGTAATTAAAGATCTATCGGAGTTGGGAAGCCAATACATTTATCTAAATAAAACTGAAATTGACAGATTTGCCTATTCCTTGGTACTGTTTTTTCAACTGTCCCCTTATTCAGCAGGAGAGACATTTTGTGATTCAAAAAATGAACAAACAAATTATCTTGTTTGAGAGTTGCACATGCAAATCATTTTGTAAAGTGATGATATCTGGTGATGAGACAATTTGCATTGATTATTTCTTTCTCTTCCCCATCCCTTCCTTTTCTATAAATATTTACAAAAGCAATAGATTAGGAAAACGTGATTGAAGCTTCATATTTTCACAATGGAGTCATAATGTCCTAAGATGTTATGGTACACAACAATAAAGAATTGGTTTCAGGGGGTTTACATTGGAAAAATACACATGTAGTGTATACAGGGTGAGGTCAGTTCCTGTATGTCAGATTTTTGCTGCAACTTTCAATAAGGATAGGTTGTAAGACCAATGTTTTGCATGCCAAATTTAAGAACTGGAAAAGCAAAATAATCCTTTATAGCAATTAAGAAGCCATAGTACTGGGAAAAAAACCAAAAACCAAAAACCAGGAATCCTTTAAGGAAATGAGTAGCTTATTAATTAAACTTTTTTTTTTACCAATGTTATGTTCAGAAGGTTTTAACTTAAAACAAAGTTCACTTTAAAACTACTTTATCTTAATATGTGCATCATGTTTTCCTCTTTCCCTTTTATTCTTTGTTTTCTATTTGTATATTATATAGTTTTCTGATTCCTGGACCTCTTTCCTTCTGATTGCAATAAAGATCACCCATCAGAAAACTGCCATTATTAAGCCAATATTATGGATTACAGAAATCTCCTGGATAAGCAGGTGGTCCTTTCTGACTCTATTATACTGTATTCTGTAAATGTATCGTATTTGTATCGTATCGTATTTACGTATCGTAAATGTATTGTAAAGGCATCACATTATGTCAGAGTTTGTTGCAGCACAAACAATCAGACAATTCTGTAGGATTCAGCTTACATATAATACTTCTTTATATACAATACCATACAGCAGAAATCAGCATGCAAAATCAGGAACACAGAAGCAATATTCATAGAAGCAAGTCATTACAGAGTAGAGAGCTACAGAAGGTATATATTGAGGCCAAACCAACTCTTATATACAGTTCAGCAAGTCTAAGCCATGCCCAGACTCCAAACTGTCTCTTTTGGCCCCATACAAACAAATATTATGTTTCAGTTTCCAAACAGCCCCCATTGGATGACCTGTTACCATGTCTATCCAAACAGTCCCCATTGGCTGATCTGTTGCTATGCCTATTCCAAACTTTCACTTTTAATTAGGTGAAAACCAAGGGACCCTTCAGAGTCGGTTTTCACCAGATATATACCAATATGATATTTCCAATAAAGCTATTCTTTAAGGAATCTACCTGCCTTGGAGTTTTTGCTTGCTGTGGATCTATTACTTGGAACCTTGACAAAGGCATTGACCTCCGACTCCTTTGGTGCAGTAAAATAAGGCATTAACGTCTATCCTCGACTTTTTATTTTTTATAATAATAGAAACTAGCCATTTCTATAACAAAGAATCTATCTAATTGGTAAAACCCAAAATCAAAGTTTCATTTTTCCTCCCCACCTCAAGCACAAAGTCCAGAAGACTGAATTTTTTCTAATGGCATTCAGTTGATGAATACCTAATGATTTTAGCATTTGGTAGGAAGCAAACATAGGAGAAGTAAAAAGGGAGCTGAGGCATAGCAATTTTCAATAAATATTTATTTATTTGTTTGTTTCAGAGTTCACTAGTTCTTTGACGTGCTACTTCTTTTGGCTTATTATTAGCATGCAAAAATACTAATTCTGAGAGTCACTGGCATACTTCTGATTTTATTCTTATAAAGCAAGACATAAACATAATGGCATCACTAAGATAATTTTATGTCGGGATGTTTATCTATCCACCTCCACCCCCTCCGTTGGTTTTTTTTAAAATTTTTTTGGTTGTTGTTACAGTAATTGCTGCCTAAACCTCAAAGGCTAAAAATCGTTTTTCATCTCATGCATGAAGAATTTTAGCCTGATTGATGACAGCTATGGAACCTTTCCTTCGTCGCTAAGCTGCACTAATTTGCAAGCTAAAACAATATTAGCAAATTGTTAATGATCCATGAAACTGCTGCAGCAGCCTTAAACATTATGCTCGGAACTTTCTTACAACTAAAGCTTACCTAAACTTCCATCCTGCACACACACACAAATGTGATGACATTTTAAAAAAAAAAATCAGCGAAAGGGGAAAAGAAAAAAAAAAAGAAAGAAAGAAGAGGAATCATTCTTAAAGTGATAAACTCAGCTAATATCTCAAACCCAAAAGACGAGGGGAAAAATGAGAAGAACCATGTGTGAAATTAACATTTGAAAAACCCAGACTAAATTGTTAGTAGTTCGCATTTTAATTTTCATGTGCTGCTAAATTTGGTGTGGTGATTTCCTGTTCAAGCTAATAGCTGTAATTTGCCTTTATTTCCCGAAATGTACGTGTGAGGTTTAAAATGAAACAAGTTCTTAAAACTGCACCTGTGCAATTCCTTTCAAATGCTTCCTCCAAATAAGGTTGGGAGTGATTTCAAGTAATACCATTTTGTTATGATTCTAGCAATTATGTTGACAGGACAATATGCAGAAGACATCATAAGATGGGGTGGCTTGTCAATCAACAATAAAGCAAGGAGGAAACAGAAAATTATATTTGACTCAGACTGTCATTCAACAACAACAACAAACCCCCTGACATTTAAGGTAAGTAATTCTTGCTCAGGATCTACAGTTTTTCAGTCAAGAATTCAACTTAAGTGCCACTTTGCCCCCTTAATGGTCAGTTTTCGGAAAGTTTTTCTTCTGTGTTTAGACTGAATAGTCTAATTCCAATTTTTTGCATTGGAAGGAGTGAAGAAAAACTATTCTGTGTCTAAAAAGTTCATGGAAAGTATTTTTCAGTGCAAGACTTTTTGAAAGTTATAGTACTACAAGAATCAGAGAAAGTAGACTAAGTAGGCAACAGTCTGACACCGCCCTCCCCCCAAAAAAGTGATAATATAAATAAAATGTTTATCTTACACTTGAATAGACCCTGCACTTAACTAGGACCCGAAAGAGAAAATCTAACAGATATGTATATTTTTATAAAATCTATATGGCTGCCCAAGTTATAGTGACTCTGGGTGTACAGAAGTAAAACCCCAAATACAAAACCCCATTAACTCCATCCTAGTTAACAGAAATTTAGCTTATTTTGCTCATTGTAGGACTGGGCTTCTGGGCTTTTTGGGAGAAAAAGCTATTCTGATAACATAAAGTAAAGGTTCCCCTCGCACATATATGCTAGTCATTCCTGACTCTAAGGGGTGGTGTTCATCTCCATTTCAAAGCCGAAGAGCCAGCGCTCTCCAAAGACGTCCCTGTGGTCATGTGGCCGGCATGACTAAACACCAAAGGCACACGGAACGCTGTTACCATCCCACCAAAGGTGGTCCCTATTTTTCTTTAAAAAAAAATATTGAACAGTTTGTCTTTAAAAACAACAAACTATCACACATATATAAAAACAAAACATGTCAAGATCAGGGGTGAAATGCTCCTGGTTTGGACCGGATCGCCCAATCTGGTAGCAATGGTGGCGGATGGTTCAGAGAACTGGTAGCAAAAATCCCTGTGCCGCCCCCTCCCCCATGCCCAGCTGACCTGCACAATCATCAGAGGTTTTTTTTTTTTACTTTTAAAAGCATTTTTTCTACAACCTCTTCCAACGAAAAAATGCTTTTAAAAGTTTAAAAAAAAGCCTCTGATGATCATGCAGCTCAGCTGGGATCGTCAGAGGCTTTTCAAAGTATTTTTTTCTGCAACCTCTTGGTTGAAGAGGTGGTAAACAAAATGCTTTGAAAAGTCTCTGATGATCCCAGCTGAGTTGTCTGATCATCAGAGTGCTTTTCAAAGCATTTTTTTTAACCACCTTTTTGGCCAAGAGGTTGCAGAAAAAAATGCTTTGAAAAGCCTCTGATGATCCCAGCTGAGTTGCCTGATTGGCAGAGGCTTTTCAAAGCATTAGAAAAAATGTTTTGAAAAGTTTTTTTTTTAAAAAGTTGGCCACGCCCAGCCAGTCACATTACCCACCACCACCACCGAGCCACACCCACAGAACTGGTAGTAACAAATTTTACATTTCACCACTGGTCAAGATATAACATATTAAACATTATATAACTATTGGTAATTTTATAGCATTTCGTATCGAGTTACGTATTTTGCTTTTGTAGTACTCTATTCTAGCCTTTCTATTTACTACTCAATAGTAGGATAATTGCATTACTCCATCATACACACACACACACACACACACACACACACATTATAATATTCATTGTCCTTATCTACACATTTATATTTCTTTATATTTACACCTCTTTATTTAATGTTGTTCAGTTACTTTAAGTTTCATCAATAGTAAGTTAAACATTTCTTGTTCTGATTTCTATTTTCGAGCCAACTGTACATTTTATTCCATATTTCATAATATTCCAAATTCTCTCTTTCAACTCCATAGTCATTTTACCCATCTCTGTTCATTCTAGAATTTTTCTAATTACTGTTTCGTCTGAGGGTACATTTTTTTGTTTCCAATTTTTTGCGAACGTGACTCTTGCTGTGGTAAGCATGTGCAATATAATATATTGAAAGTTTTTGTTCATTTTTGTGCCCAGTATTCCTAAGAAAAACAATTCAGGTTTCAAATCTATTTTTTGCTTTGTAATTTCTTCCAACCATTTTTGAATTTGACACCAATGCTTCATTGTGATGGAGCACGTCCACCACATGTGGTAGAATGTTCCAGATTTATGGTTGCATCTCCAACAATTAGGTGATAAATTGGGATATATCTTGGCCATTCTTGCTGGTGGCAAATGCCACCTATAAAACATTTTATAGAGGTTTTCTTTGTAGGCAACTGCTGTTGGGAGTTTGTAATTCTTTTCCCATAGTTTGTCCTACTGTTCTAATTCTAGGCTGTGGCCGAAATTCATTCCTCAACTAATCATCATTTCTTTTGCAACTTCCTCCTCCCTTTTATATCTTGGTAGAAATTTATATTATATAATTTTATAATTATTTTTCCTTCTCTTTTTAATAAAATTTTATCCAACACCAATTGTTTTTCATATATGCCGAATTGTTTTTTATCCTTTTTTAGTCTTGTTTTGATTTGTAGGTAGGGCCACCATTCTATACTTATTCCTTGTGTTTTCAACGTTTGCACTGATTTTAATTCTCCTTTTCGTCTAAAATTTCTGAGTATCTTACCATTTTACTGAGGTCTATTGTGTTTGGGTGTGTCATTGCCTCCATTGTCGATAGCCAATTTGGGATTTTCGTATAGTGGTATTTTTTAATCTTTACCCAGACATTGTATAGAAAATTCCTTATTATATGCCTCTGAAAATATGAATGTGTTTTATTTTTACCTTCCCATAGAAACCAGTGCCAACCTAGTTGAAGATCGTGTCCTTCTAATGCAAATATTCTTTTGTTTTTGAGTTGAATCCAGTCTCTTAACCATGTCAGCACTGCTGCCTGGTAGTAGAACTCCCAGTCTGGAAGGCTGAAACCCCTGTGCTTCCTACTATCTTGTAACAGCTTAAATTTAATATGAGATTTTTTACCTGCCCATATAAATTTGGATATTATTTTGTTTATTTGTTCAAAAAAAAATCTTCTCTAATCTTACCAGTATCGTTTGAAAAAGGTATAACAATTTGGGTAATATGTTCATTTTAATTGTTGAAATTCTGCCAATTAGAGATATCTGTAATTTGTTCCAATTTTCCAAATCTTTTTGCATTTGTTTTATCAGTGTATTATAATTATTCTCTTTTATCATACTACATTTTGCTGACAGCCATATTCCCAGACTTTTTAAAAAATTTCTCTTAAAATTCACATTTTCTCCTCTAGTTCTTCATTTTGTCTTTTGGTTAAATTTTTGGTTATTATTTTAGTTTTCTCTTTATTTGCCACTTTGCCAAATTGTAGTAGTATTAATCCTGTCTCTAAGGGTTCTTCTATAATAAATGCCAAGTTGTCAGCGAAGGCCTATACTTTATATTCTTGTCCTCTAATTTTTAATCCTTTGATTTCCCGATTCTGTCTAATTTGTTGCAGTAGTGTTTCTGTTGAAAAAATAAATAACAGAGGAGATGGGGGCATCCCTGTCTAACTCCTTTTGTTATGCTGAAACATTCTGTTGTTTCTCCATTTAATAGTATTTTTGCTTTCTGGTTTGAGTATATTGCTTTAATTGTTCTAATAAATTTCTCCGCAAAATTCATTACTCCTAGTTGGTTAATTTAAAAAATCTCAATTTAAATTGCCAAATGCTTTTTGTGCATCCAGGAATATCAAAGCTGCCTGTTTCTCCGGATGTATTTTGTAATATTCTAATGTATTCATTATCATTCTTATATTATTCTTTATGTGTCTGGTGGGTAAGAATCCATTTTGGTCTCGTTGTATGATTTTGTTTAGTATATGTTTCATCCTTTCTGCCATTATTGTCATGAATATCTTATAGTGAGCATTCAGCAGCGAGATTAGCCTATAATTTTGGATTTCTTTTCTTTTCCACATTGTCTTTTGGAATTAAGGTTATCAGTTTCTCCATCCAAGACTTTGGTATCATTGCTCACTCTAATACTTCATTATATGTTTATAATATTAAATTCTCCAATGGTCTTTGTAATTCTTTGTAAAATTCCGCTGGGGTTCCATCTGGACCCAGTGTTTTATTGCTTTTTTGCTTTTGGATTGCCCTTTTTAATTCTAACATTGTTATTTTTCTGTCTAATATTTCTTTTACGTTTTCCGGTAAGGTTGGGAAATTTCTCTGCTATACATATCTTTTAATGTCATCTTCCTCTATGTTCTCCCGACTATATAGGTTTTGATAATATCTTACTGCTACATTTTCCTTTTCTTCCTTCTGATGGTGTGCTATCCCTTTTTCATCTTCTAGTTGTTGTATTAATTTCTTTCCTTTTTTTAAATTTATAGGCCAACCATCTTCCCGGTTTGTTAGCATTTTCAATGTAATTTTGTTTGGTTGCTCTAATTTTTTGCGGTATTTCTTCTTGTGTAATTAGGCTAAGTCTATGTTTAATTATCTCTTTTTCGTCTCTAATTTCCTGGTTATGGGTTCTTTCTGCATTTTATCTTCTAATTTTCCCAATTGCAATTCTATATATTGTTTTCTTTTAATTTTATTTCTTCGTATAGTATATGCTATTGTAAGACCCCGGACGTAAGCTTTAGTTATGTCCCACAGGTTTTGTGTAGTTGTTTGTTCGTTCCAATTTTCCTGTAAGAATAACCCTAATTCTTTTTCTATGTGTTGAACGTAATTTTTTTCTTCTGTTAACCTTTGATTCATGCTCCATCTCTTTTTTCTTTTTCCCTTCCCCTTCCATTTGACTATTATCGGGTTATGATCTGCCCAGATATTTGATTTTATCTTTATTTCCTCTATGATTTTTCCTGTTTCTGAATTCATCCAGACCATGTCTATCTGGGACCATGAGTTATGTGGGTTGGAAAAATATGTATATTGATTTTTTTTTTTTGTGGGTTAATTTCTCTCCAAATATCTTTCAGATTTAACTCTTGGGTCATTTCAAAGAACATCTTTGGTAATGTTCTCCTTTAATATATATATATATTACTTCCTGATTTGTAGTCTTTTTTAGGATCACCCACCGCGTTGAAATCTCCTAATGCGCATACATTATCTCCAATTCTACAATTTATGTAATTTGCTGTAATATTGTTTCTGTTGTGTGTTTGGTGCATATATGACTGCAATTAATGTTCTTTTTTGTTTTATTAGTACCTCAATCAATAATGTTCTTCCCTCTTTGTCCACATATATTTGTTTGGGTTTTAACTGATCTTTTATATAGACTGTGATTCCTCTTTTCGTTACTTCTGTTAGGGCCAACAATATTTTACCTAATTTAGGGGCTTCCAAAAGATAATCTTCTCCTTTTTGCATATGGACCTCCTGTAAACATATAATGTCTGTGTTTTGTTTTTGGAGTTTAGCAATTACTTGTCTTCTCTTTATCGGTCAGTTTAATCCATTTATGTTAACCGAAAGTAATGTCACTTCTACATCCATTCCACTACTTATTTGTTGTCCTGACTTCCCTCCTTTGACTTGTTTCCCTTTGCTTTCTTGTTCTCATTCCTTCCTGGGTCTCAGTATCATTTCTCTCTCTCCCTCTCCCTCTCTCTCTCTCTCTCTCTCTCTCTCTCTCTCTCTCTCTCTCTCTCTCTCTCTCTTTCTTTCTTTCTTTCTCTCTTTTGCCATTCAACCACTTAGTCATTTAATCATTCATATTTATTCATTAGATTTATGTGCCACCCAACTTGTCCAGAAATGACTCTGGGCAGCTTACAAACATTAAAACTGTTGAACATTTAAATGATAAATCAATAATTTATGTAAAATCCAGTATAGTGTAGTAGTTAAGGTACACTATACCTTAACTGCTCGACTAGGAGCAGGCAGACACTGTTATTAGTCCCAGTTCTGTCTGAAAACTTGTTCAGTAATCTTCAGCCCAAACTATTTCACAGGGTCATTGTTATGATCATGAAAGAGTGGTGCGATGGCCTAGAGGAGGAGCTCTCGTCTAACAATCAGGAGGCTGTGAGTTTGATCCTAGGTAGCAGCAGATATTTCTCTCTCAATGAGAGTATATCTGAAGCAAACTCTATATTGGCAACAGGAAGGGCATCCAGCCAGTAAACACTCAGTTCCATTCAGTTGCTCCAACTCCATCCCAAAGCAAGGGATTATGGAGTCAGTAAAAGACATACATACATACATACATACATACATACATACATACATACATAAATAAATAAATAAATAAAATTGTTGTGATTGTGAAACTCAAAGAATTCAATTAGAACTAAATTCTAATATAAAAGTAAAGCTGGTTATATTTTTCCAAGATGCTGACTGCACCATTGGCATGATTAGCATGTCATGGAACTACACACTGAGAAGTGAGTTCAGGAACATTTTATAAACTTTATGTATATTATCAAAGTGTTTTATTTTACATTGGCTAAAACAAGCTCACAGATTTTTTTTTTTTTTTTTATGGACAAACCCAAACAAAACCTGGGGTTATTTTACCTAATGTAACCCCATTAAGATAAAATTTGGAAGTAGCTCAGCCAGTCATCTCTATCATAGAAATATAGGATGCAAAGTTTATGAAGAATTAACTTTTTCTAGTTTATAGGATTACGAATTCTGGTCTTTCACACTTTTCTGCGCCACAGCCACTGAAGGGCTGAACAGGTAAGCTTCCCCTAACTCCAGGTAAAGGAACACCAAGACTGAACTGGCTACAACCCTCCCTCCCTCCCTCCCATATTCAGGCATGAGTGTTTATCCTATAATTAAAGGAGACTTCATTCAGCTCTTTAACTATAAAGTTATGATTCCTTGCATAGTCAGCAAGATGTTTAGTCTGGATTTGACATTTTTATACACGTCTCAAATTCTCCCCAAGGAATGGGAAAGGGAGATACTGTCGTTGGGTGGTGTTAAAAATAATGCCACAGAATATAAGTTGCCCTTTTGCAATTGACTGGTAGCGTTTTGATCAATGCTGAAGATATACAAGTCATATTCTATATGTTTTGGGGTTGCTGATGAATGAATGCATCGTGAAGAAACTGGGTTAATATTTATCCTAGACCCTTGATGCCAAACCTATGGCATGCATGCCACATCTGGCACCCGGAGCCATATCTGTGGGCATGCGAGCCTTGCCCTAGCTCAGCTCCAGCGCACATGCGCGGGCTGGCCACCTGATTTTTTGGCCTTCCAGGCCCACTGTCAGGAAATGGGCTATTTCTGGCCTCCGGAGGGCCTCCGGTAGGGTGGGGAAGGCCGTTTTCACCCTCCCCAGGTGCCTAGAAAGCCTCTGGAGCCTGGGGAGAGCAAAAAAACAGGCCAACCGGGCCCACTGTGCCATCATGTGCCAAAAGTGGGAGCAGCACGGGGGGGGAGTGTCGCACACACGTGCAGGGGGATGGAACGCATTGAATTATAGGTCTGGGCATGCACACGTGAGACCCCCCCCCATGCTCCCTCCATTTTTGGCATGTGATGGCAAAAAGGTTAGCCACCAGTGTCCTAGACAATGGTACTGATCATAACTTCCTTTTGTTTTTATTGAGGTATATACACAATGGTACATACTCATTTTATTATTTGGGGGCATTTTTAAGAACTCTTTTTCTAGATTCAATTGTGACATCCTCATATTAAAACTACACTCCCTTAACTAAGCCTGGAAATCTTGGATCTAAAATTGTCCTAGTGTACTATTGACTATTTATTTGAAACAGAACAAAATAACAATTCAAGCTGGTTAAAGGGTTTTTTTTTTTTAAATAAGGACAGAATCCTACAAAACCCCTGGGGTGGGGGGGAATCAGTTCTGGGATAACAGATGGCAGATACATAGTTACAGTATTTGGTTTTTTATTTAAAATTCATTCATTATTTATACATTTTCATATACACATATAAACTGGCAGATATGAATTGTATGTAAAGTTTAACTCTGTTTTGTTCTTGTCTTTTTCTCTTTTGCAATAAGCAAATGATCATCCCTTTAGGTATGCTTCAGAATTTCTTTCTAGGATCTGATCTTGGGAGAACTATTTTAAAGCAGTGCTTTCCATAATAGCAATAGCAATAGCACTTAGACTTTTATATGGTTTCATAGTGTTTTACAGCCCTCTCTAAGTGGTTTACAGAGTCAGCATATTTTCCCCAAGAATCTGGGTCCTCATTTTACCCACCTCAGAAGGATGAAAGGCTGAGTCAATCTTGAGCCTGGTGGGATTTGAACTGCCAAATTGCAGTCAGCCAGCAGGCAGCAGTACTGCAGGTTCTGACCTATTCTGGAGAACCGGTACTGGAAATTTTGAGTAGTTCGGAGAACCGGTAAATACCACCTCTGACTGGCCCCTCCCCCATATATTGTCTGCCTCCTGAGTCCCAGCTGATTGGGAGGAAATGGGGATTTTGCAGTAACCTTCCCCTGGAGTGGGGAGGGAATGGAGATTTTACAATATCCTTCCCCTGCCACGCCCACCAAGCCATGCCACGTCCACCAAGCGATGCCCAGTAGTAAAAAATTTTGAATCCCACCACTGACTTCAACCACTGTGCCACCGAGGCCCAATGAAAACAGTTCTACCAGTATGGATTTGTAGTCCATGTTCTTCTGCTATATTTAGGTGAAATTTACAAGAGGGGTTTATTACCATGATAGATTAAGATGCTGAATTTCAAGCTTTATTTTTTTTTCTTTAAACATAAATACTCTCAAGAAATAGATAAAATGAGTTAGCATCTTCAGTAAAAGCCTCTTTTTTCTCTCTTGCTCAGATGAAAAAGAGAACTGATGGGGAAAGAAGTTTAGAGACATTTAATCAGGCTGATAGCTTAATTTCTCTGTGAACACAGCCAACATAGTCTGTTTGATAAACTAGGTTAACATAATCATGAATTAAGGTATGGACTCTCAGTGACAACCTTACACATGAAGGAACAATGCATTTTTGTTTGACTCTCTTTTTCCTTTCTCTCTCTCTCTCTCTCTCTCTTTTTTGAAAAATAGTTATTGCCTTGGACATCTGTGATAATTTAGAGACTATGCAAAAAAATTCAAACCAAGAATAACTGAAGAAACCACAAAGAGAGCCTACATCCTTTTTTGGCTGTCATGTTTAGTCACAACATATTCAGTAAATGAGCAACAAATTGTGACTTTCAATTCAGTGGAGTCTACAGCAGTACTCAACAACATCAAAATGGCAGGCATAATTGGATGATTACAGTCTATCCCTTTTAATGTGTGAGAGAGATATTGAAAAGGGGTGGGGCTTTGATTTTAACACGACATCCACATTTTTACATCACTGAACATCCCTACAGTCACTCCCATTTGAACTGACATTTTTTGTTGTTCCTCAGTAAGATGGTTTACAGATTATGCTAAACTAATTGCTTCCAAAACACACATGCATACAATCATACAGCATTATGTAATGAGAGCTCTAAGAAGCAGTTTTGTCAGGAAACAGGGCTTAACAGGAGGAGAGGGAGGAGGAGGAAGAAGAGAAGGAGGAGGAGAAGGAGGAGGAGGAGAGGAGGAGGAGGAGGGGGAGGAGGAGAATGAGAAGAGAAGGAGGAGGAGAGGAGGGGGCGGAGGAGGGGGGAGGAGGAAGAAGAAGAGAAGGAGAAGGAGGAGGAGGAGAGGAGGAGGAGGAAGAAGAGAAGGAGGAGGAGAAGAGGAGGAGGAGGAGGAAAGGAGGAGGGGGAGGGGAAGAGAAGGAGAAGGAGGAGGAGGAGAGGAGGAGGAGGAAGAAGAGAAGGAGGAGGAGGAGGAGAAGGAAGAAAAGAAGGAGGAGGAGAAGAGCAGGAGGAGAGGAGGAGGAGGGGAGGAATAGGAGAAGAGAAAGAGGAGGGGGAGGAGGAGGAAGAAGAGAAGGAGAAGGAGATGGAGAAGGAGAAGAGGAGGAGGAGAAGGAGAAGAAGGAGAAGAGAAGGAGGAGGAGAGGAGGAGGAGAATGAGAAGAGAAGGAGGAGGAGGAGAGGAGGAGGAGGGGGAGGAGAAGGAAGAAGAGAAGGAGAAGGAGAAGGAGGAGCATAAGAGGAGGGGGAGGAAAGGAGGAGGGGGAGGGGGAGGAGAAGGAGAAGGAGAAGAGAAGGAGGAGGAGAAGAGGAGGAGGAAGAAGAGAAGAAGGAGGAGAAGGAGGAGGAGAAGAGGAGGAGGAGGAAAGGGGGAGGGGGAGGGGGAGGAGAAGGAGAAGAGAAGGAGGAGGAGGAGAGGAGGAGGAAGAAGAGGAGGAGGGGGAGGAGGAGAGGAGGAGGAGAAGGAAGAAAAGAAGGAGGAGGAGGAGGAGAAGAGGAGGAGGGGGGAGGAGAAGGAGAAGAGAAGGAGGAGGAGGAGGAGGAGGAGAGGAGGAGGAGAGAAGATTTGATCATCCCAAAGGATGATGAACCATAGAAATTTATGCAACTTTCTACTACTGAACTCTTTGACATGTAACCTTTCCATTGATACTGAAAATAATTCAAGTGTTTGAAACTTCCCAAAGACAGAAATGAATAGTTTAGAAATACTTGATTTTTTTCTCAATATAGTGATTTGGGTTTTGATTTGTTTTTTTTTTTTTAATGCCAAAGCCTAGATCTTGGTATAGAAGAATGTGTATGCATTTCAAGTAGGATGTAATTTGATGATGTTTTTCATTCTGACTAATATGCTATCTAATAAGTAATGAATTACACCAGCAGGTTTTTTTGCAGGGTTTTGTTCATGGCAAGCAATAATTAAAAGCATGTTTGAAAGAGATTCCTAAACCTTTTGTCTTTTGTTTTAAAATGCTTGGTTCATATTTTGGGCTTCAAGATCTGCTTTTTGATACCTTCAAATCAGTAAACAAACAAAAGTAAAAAAAATTGTCTAATTTTGAAATCATAGACACCAAACATTGCCTTTTTAAAACTTTGTTCCTTCTACATATATCTTCAACATTCTGCCAATGGCCATCATAAGCAGGCTTTAGGCTAAGAAGGGAAATAAAGGAAATTATTAAGAGTTATTTTGCTTGATGGCAAAATATAAGACATATTTTGTAAAAGTGAATAGGTTAATATAGTAGCAACAACGTTGCTTAATTTGTGTCAAAAACATCTCCAAGTAACATTTAAAGAATAGGCCAGCATACTTTAAAGTTTGGCTAATTTTAATGCTTTAGATATGTTAATAGTATGTGCATAATGTAAATGGAACTATTCAAAGTTTAACTATTCATTAGACTTCATAAAGAGAGCTGAAAATGACAGAAACTTCCCAAAATAGTTACTTTCAGTTAGAATTATTTCCTGGTAATTTAGGTGTTTGATTTTAAGGTTTTATTAAATATAATCCAAATCTGGATTTGAATGTAAAGGTATATATTATAGAAATAATTCCAACCACATTTCTTAGGCAAAAATAGAGGTGATAATAGCTCATTTATGGTTAGCTTTCTTAAATGTTATTTAAGAGTTTATTTATTTATTTATTTATTAAATATTTATTTTGATTTATCCTGAATTTACTCATTTTGAAAAGTTTATAAGCAAAAGATATTGTGTTTTTAATAATAAAATACAAATGAGATAAGAAAAATAGCAATAATGATTCAATGATACTAAGGGTAAACTGACAAGATCCTCATATAAGTATATAATTAAATGGTGTTTTTTTTTTTTACTTTTACAAAGCCTATTGCATTATGAAGCTGATAGACCAAGACAGCTCTCTTGAAGTTGCTCTGCTCCACAAGTTAAATATATTATTCTCTTATAACAGAGTCATTATTTATACAATGAGATGAAATAACTTATTCAAAGTTAGTTCATTTTGCTAGGTGATTATTTCTGTAGCTTGAACGTTAAATGTAAAATTATTTATGACAATGCAGATAAATGAAATTGTATCAAAAATAATAACAAATATGCTAGAGAGGAACAAGGTTACATGCACTATCTCAATGTGAATCTCATAAATATTTTAGGTTTGACATTTGTGGCCAAGATATAAATGTGTTCTAATCTATTTGAAAAAGTTTATAATGGGTGTTTTAATTTATTGTACCTCTTCACATATAAAGGTAAAGGTTTCCCTCACACATATGTGCTAGTCGTTCCCATTTCCAGGCTGAAGAGCCAGCGCTGTCCGAAGACGTCTCCGTGGTCATGTGACCGGCATGACTAAATGCCAAAGGTGCACGGAATGCTGTTTCCTTCCCACCAAAGGTGGTCCCTATTTTTCTACTTGCATTTTTTATGTGCTTTCGAACTGCTAGGTTGGCAGAAGCTGGGACACATAATGGGAGCTCACCCTATTATGCAGCACTAGGGATTCGAATCTCTAAACTTCCGACCTTTTGATCGACAAGTTCAGCGTCTTAGCCACTGAGCCACCATATCCCTTCTCTTACAGATGTTTCTTCATCAGTGAATAGGTTTCTTTTTGATAGTTCAAAAACAACCTGTCTTACTAATATTGTGGGCTTTTTTTTTTTTTTTCATTTTAGATTTAGGTTTCCTAGGACTTCCAGATAATATTGAATGAATGGTCTGAGAACAATTAAACATGAGTGTAGAGTGCTATAATATCTTTTTAATATTGACAGATATGTTAATATTGAAAGGTATTATCACACAGAGGACTATGTTTTGTGTCACTTGTATTAACTATCAAAAATGTTTCATTACAGGGCTATTAGGAAACTAACTGAACCATTTGTTCATGTTTCTACAGTTGATCAATTCAAGTTCACTCATAACTGAAGATTCAACTTTGTTCTGATTGAGATTTTTGATAATTGGCCCAGTACACATAATTTAGTAGTTCAGTCCTGCTTCACTGGAGAGAATATAATTATGAAATACATTATTTATTAAGACCATTTGCATAGAGAAGTACAATATATTCATAAGTCGAAAAGTATTGCAACTGAGTACCAATGTCAATTACTATAAAGCTTGCGTAAAATGTTCCTGGCTTTCTGCTCATTTTTTTTCTAAGCCACTGGAGATTTTTGAAACTTCAGTTGAGTACGTCTATGAAACATGAAGCAAAGCACATATGTCATGGTTTCATAGCTGCTGATTTGATCAGTAAAAAAAAAAAAAAAATTGAAAGAAGACTACTTCTGAGCAGCGGTGAAATGCTACCAGTTCGTACCAGTTAGTGTGAACTGCTAGTGATAAAAACTACCGGTTCGGGTGAAGTGATAGTAAAAAAAAGCTACTAGTTCATCTGAACTGGTATTTCCAATGTTCAGCTGTGCCACATGATTTAAAATTGCTAGAAAGCAGGAAATCCTGCTTTCTAGGTAATCTAAATTGCACGGTACAGCTGTCCCCACACCTTGCTGTTCTACTTACCATCCCAAGCCTCCTTTTTCTGCGCGAAGTGTGCATTTGGTGCATACAGTGCATGTGCTGCCTTGCCCAATTTGGTCTAGTGGTTAAGGCACTATGCTAGAAAAACAGAGACTGTGAGTTCAAGACCTGCCTTAGCCATGAAAGCCAACTGGGTGACTTTGGGCCAATCCAGTGGTGGTATTCAGCAGGTTCTATCCAGTTCGGGCAAACCAGTAGTGGAGGCTGCGGGTGGCTATGCCCACCCACCCAGACATAATCATATTCCATTTATCCCAGGGGGAGAGCCTTCTCTGTGGTGGCACCCGCCTTCTGGAATAAGCCTCCCGGAATACGACTGATCCCGGACTGTTCACCACCCTAGGAGAAGGGTGCTATACAAATTCAAATTCTAATAATAATAATAATAATAATAATAATAATAATAATAATAATAATAATAATAATAATAATAATAATAATAATTATTATTATTATTATTATTATTATTATTATTATTATTGATGTTTTGCGCATGCACGGAGCTCACATTTGCGAAACGGTAGTGAAGGTAAGTGGGCCAATCCCATTCTCTGGGCCAATCCCATTCTCTTTCAAGGGCCAATCCCATTCTCTTTCAAGTCAATCCACTTCATGGGATGATTGTTGTGGGGAAGAAGGGAGAATATTTTGGCCACCTTACATTATTTAATGACAAGTTTAATGAAAACAAGGACTAGGAGTGGGACGACATGATATCGGTGTTCCAATATCTAAGGGGCTGCCACAAAGAAGAAGGTGTCAATCAAAGTCTCTGAAGGCAGGACAAGAAACAACGAATGAAATTGATCAAGGGCAGAATCAACCTAGAACTAAGAAGAAATTTCCTGATAGAACAAATCATTAGTGGAATGACTTGCCTCCAGAAGTTGTAGATACTCCAACACTGGAGGTTTTTAAGAAGAGATTGGACAATCAACCAATTGTCTGAAATGGTACAGGGTTTCCTGCTTGAGCAGGGGGTTGGACTAGAAGACCTCCAAGGTCCCTTTCAACTCTACTATTCTTTTGTTCTGTTGTTCTGTTATTTTGTTATTTGTAAAAGTAATAAAGATGGGATACAAATGTATAAATAAAATAACTGTTTTTTTCCCCTGTATTTTTGCCTTGGTTTATTCACCTTGATAACAATGAGGCCAGTTAACCACGGCAAAATGGGATCTAATTAAATTATCATGCTATTTTTAAAATCCTAAGTAACGTGGATAAATATTCACTGAAACATAAATTGTTGCTAAGATTGCTCAAATATTTGTTGATCTAAGAAGATGCAGGGCTTGTCACTTTTAGCAATTATATCAAGGGAAAACAATAACAACATAGATTTCAATTGTGTTCTTTAATAATAAATTAAATGAAAGAATCTGTTTGTTCTAAACGTCATATTTTAAGGTTAATCTAACCATTGTTTCTGGAATTCTGATTTCTGTTGAAGGAATTTAGGTGAGCTCATATAGAACAGGGCTGTCAAACTCGTGGCCCACAGGCTGGATGTGTCATGTGCTGGCCATGCCCACACCTGGTTTAGCAAAGGGGGGGGGAAAGTCACAATATGTCATGTGACCACACCATGATGATGCAAGTTTGACACCCTTGCTATAGAGGGTGTCTTGCTATATTCAAAGAGGTATGGTGGTTTAAGCTCCTGCACCGCATGAAAGAGTAAGTTCCTGTCACTCGCTTCAGCTTCTGCCAACCTAGCAGTTCAAAAGTATGGAAATGCAAGTAGATAAATAAGTACCACTCTGGTGGGACTACTGTCAAATGCAAGGTGAAAACAACTGAGAAAAAGCCTGGATGAAGTTGATACTCCCGCAAAACACCATTAGCTGCTGTGTGTGCAGAGCTAGTTCGCCCCCTGTGGTACACCCTGGATAGCATGAACGGAACAAACTAGCTATTTTAGGCAGCAAAACTTCTACTCTGTAATGACAATGTAGACATGTGACATTCATGTACATTCATTGTACACCTGACAATCATGTTCATATGCTAAATAAATAAATAAATAAATAAATAAATAAATAAATAAATAAATAAATATTCACAATGTGTTTTATATAAATGACAAAATGTTAGTGTCTCGTAAATGAGCTCCTCCTCCTCCTTCAATATGATTGTACAACTCTGCCTTTTTCATCATTTGCTGTGACTCTGCATCATCCTTCTGCTTTATTGACAATGGTGTAATTTTAAACACAGAAGATACCCCAAAAATGGAGCATAGCCATAGTATACAGAAGTGGGATTCTACCGGTTCGGACTGGTTCAGGCGTACCAGTAACTCCGATGACCAGCTGAGAGCGAACCGGTTTTCTTTGACATTCAGGTTGGCATGCCCGCCCGTCTGCCCCTGCGCTATACTGACCTATATTCCTTTTTTTGAAGCCCAGCTGATTGGCGTGGCAGAATGGATTGCCACGCCTCAGCTGTTTTACTCACTGGGGCGGTAGTAGGTAAGTTGTAAAGCTTGTTTGAAATGCATTGTGTGTGCGAAGAGCTATCTTAGCAAACTGGTTGTTACACTAGTTGAATTACACCACTGATAGTGTATAGTATATAATTTAACGGTAGAATTGTTTGATAATTTTATATACATTTTGGGAATGCTTAGTTAACATTTTCTCCTTTGCATTCTGAAGTACCTTTTATGGTACATACTGTATGAACCATTCCAATCCTTCATTAGCTTGTGGCCACTGTGGCATTGCTTTCTGATTGTGAAAAGCCCACTAGCTAGGTAATTACTATCAAAAGGAAATCCATCGTTGCCCATATCAGATATACCAAAGAATGAAGGAAATGTTGTTAATGTGCATGAAATCAGAATACCAGATTTAAAGGAAGAATGCCTTTTTTATATAAGAGTACCACCTGTGAATGCTTATGCTATTATTGTAAATAGGGAGCATGACTTGAGTCGGCTGTAAAAATATAAAATGATGATGATGATGTGTTAATAAAAATTCAGTTACTTTAGAAGCTGTTCAATCTAAGTTTCAAAAAGCCACACTTCCCATCTCTTGCACAACTTCAGATGCCTTGCTGCACTTATCTCAGGTCCATCTGAAACAATCCCTTGGGGCAAGACTCCAGTTCATCTTACCCTCCTGGATAGATTTTCCTCATCCCAGAGGAGGCAAAAATGATTCTCCTCAATGATTCTGTGCATGTTATGGCTTCTTGCTTCTGGCAAAATAATTTCTCATTCTAGGTGAAACTAAATTGAACTTAAATAGAGGATTTGTGATTTAGATTTAAGGGATGATTGGGTCTCAATCATCCATCCCTATTGTGATGCAAATGCAGGCTCTCCATGGGGGTTTTTGACCCCCCCCCCTTCCTCTATATTTACACCCCTTTGTTTCACAAAGGAGACTTTTTACCTTGGCTCAGATTGGCAAATAGCAATAGTGCAATAGCAATAGCACTTAGACTTATGTACCGCTTCACAGTGCTTTTTACAGCCCTGTCTAAGCAGTTTACAGAGTCAGCATATTGCTCCCAACAATCTGGGTCCTCCTTACACTAGTTCTGTGATGGCGAACCTATGGCATATGTGCCACAGGTGGCATGCGGAGCCATATCTGTGGGCACACAAGTGTTGCCCTAGTTCAGCATGTACACCGGCCAGCTAATTTTCGGGCCTTCCGGGCCCACTGGAAGTCAGGAGATGGGCTGTTTCCAGTCTCCGGAGGGCCTCAGGGGTGGCTGGGTGGGGAAGGCCATTTTTACCATCCCCAGGCTCCTAGAAAGCCTCTGGAGCCTGGGGAGGGTGAAAAACGGGCCTTCCAGTCCCACCAGAAGTTAGGAAACAGCCGTTTTCGGTCTCCAGAGGGTCTCCTGGGTGTGGGGAAGGCCGTTTTTGGCCTCCCCAGGCTCCTAGAAAGCCTCTGGACCCTGGGGAGGGCAAAAAACAGGCCTACCGGGTCTACCATGTTATCATGTGTCAAAAGTGGGAGGAGCATGGCATGTGTGCATGCACGGGGAGCAGGGGGCATTAAATTATGGGTGTGGGCAGCACGCACACGACCCCCCCACACTCCTCCCGCTTTTGGCACACTATGGCAAAAAGGTTAGCCATCACTGCACTAGTTTCTCCTACAACAAATGTATACATTTCTGTTCAAATCTGAGACTGAGCAATTCATGTATTGGTACAATGCCTATGGCATCTAAGACTGATAAAGCCAATTATCGGAAATTTTAGCTGTCTTTCTGATAAAAAAAATTACAGTATTTACTCTGCAAGACCGAATAGACAATGATTGTACAGATTGCCAAGTTTCCAGCAACAGCTAAGCTTACGGAAGCCAGATGAACTCTTTTCATCATTAATTTTGTGGTGTTTTTTTTTTTTTTAAGTTTTATTCTTCTGTTTTATTGGCCTTGGACTGTAAAAAAAAATAAAAATAAATGTGGAGTATGATAGTTATAGCTGAGATAGATGTGATTGCCTCAATGACCAGAAAACAGAAACAATCATCAGTGACATAATATTGTACAAACCCAAAGGGAGATTGCAAAAATCAATACTGACTTCTTGCCAGAAGCAAAAACAGAGATAAGAGGGCAAATGTCATTGGAAGAGATGGCTGATGCACACATCAACTTCTTTGTATTCCTTTGGAGGCCTGCTCTCTATGGACCCATTCAGTCTTTACAATACCTTTTGTCTTTCATGCGCTAAGGAGATATAGCATGAGTCCTCAAAACTAGGAAGCACGAGTATTCTATTTCCCTGAAAAAGAAAGTTTTTATCAGGAATAGTCACTTTTTGCCTATGTGGTAAAAAGACAGGAGACGAGATCCATCTTGATAGGAAATCTCATTTACTACTTCTAGAAAATGAGCTCTTTTCTTAAAATGGGCTGTGACAAACACATATTGAAGACAGAGCTTGGTATCTGTGGCCTTTTATATCTGTTTCAATGGTATGGTTTGGGAATGGCATTAGGCAAGAGAAGGAACACATGTGCAGTGTTCCAGAACTGGTAAGCAAAGCTTTCAAACCTATATTAGAAATAGCTCCTATTCCAGTAGGACTGCCAACCATAATATTTCTGTACTGTTGTTGAAGGTCAAAGTATGCCATCATAGTGTTCTCTAGATGGGAAAGTCTTCAACAATAAAACTGGAGAGCACATAACTTTGTTTTGCATGAAAAGCTAATAGTGAACTCTGAATGGAAACAACTGCAGTTTGGGGCCAGCCCCAAAGGAGCCCAAGGTTCTAATTCACTTTGAAGATTTGGTGTAGTTTTATTGATTTCTTGGAAATGTTTTGGGTAATTGCAGAAATGCCCACAGCTGAGAATATTCGGTAAACTCATTCTCCTTTTGTTTCATTACATTCACATTTTGCCAGCATTCATTATAGTATTATACTATGACAAGCTGTGTAAAACTGACACATCTTGGTTACCATGTTCAGCACATCATGAGTCAAACAAGTAAGGAAGTGCTTAAAAGAAAATGGCAACAAATTTAAATATTTAATATAATTTATATAATACATTGTTTATGGCATTTGGTACAATCACTTTATGTGTGTGTATCTCTCTCTCTCTCTCTCTCTCTCTCTCTCTCTCTCTCTCTCTCTCTCTCTCTCTCTTTCTGTGTGTGTGTGTGTGTGTGTGTGTGTGTGTGTGTGTGTGTGAATATATATATTCATTCTAAAGATTTAAGAATTCTGTTTAATGATTTGCACAGCATATTTTTATACAAAGTGATTCACTATAATAATGAAGAACACAACAAAACATGAAGTGTCTAAAATAAAAATTGTTTGATATACCTAGTAATATGTTTAAATTTTGCCTCCAAAATTACCTTATGTACAGACAAATGCCAATATCACATGGAAATGTGAAGAATAAAGCTATATATTTTAATTGATTCCATTTGTATCTCTTAAATTATCTATCTATCGGACACGGTGGTTCAGTGGCTAAGATGGCAGTTCAGCAATTTGAATACCTAGTGCCGCATAACAGGGTGAGCTCCTGTTACTTGTCCCAGCTTCTGCCAACCTAGCAATTCAAAAGCACGTAAAAAATGCAAGTAGAAAAATAGGGACCACCTTTGGTGGGAAGGTAACAGCGTTCCGTGTGCCTTTGGCATTTAGTCATGCCAGCCACATGACCACAGAGACGTCTTCGGACAGCGCTGGCTCTTCGGCTTTGAAACGGAAATGTGCACCGCCCCCTAGAGTCAGGAACGAATAGCACATTGTGCGAGGCAGGGGTGGGTTCTACTTACCTGTACTACCGGTTCGCAATGGGGCTGCGCATGCATGTGCAAAAGCATTCTGATGACGTTGGGGTTGATGGGCGGAGCCTCCTGACGGTTTTACTACCGGATCTATAGAACCGGTGTGAACCGGGGGCAACCCACCACTGGTGCAAGGGGAACCTTTACCTTTACCTATTTATCTGTCTATCCATTTAGCTAGCTAGCTAGCTAGCTATCTCCAAAACAAAGAAATCACCCTATGTCACATATGCCAAATTGTGCCATCTTGTTTAGTGGTTATGAATACCATCAATAGAGAGAAATTTGTCCCTTTGGTCTACAAATGCTTGCAGTTATTTGATTTGTACTTTACTTGAATAAATTAATCTAAACTTACAATAAGATAGATGATTAGCATTTTGTCGATTTATTTGTTAACAATAAATGACCCTGATTACATTCTTAGTAATCACTTTTCTTCTAATTGGCTTTCTTTCATTAAAACTTTAGCTGTTACTTAGGGAAAGTGGCAAAGGTGTGTAAGTCTTCTTACTTATCCAGCAGTACTTTTGTTTATTAGACACTGAAGAGTTTGATTTTTTGAAACGGAAATTTGATTAATCAGTAGAATTAAGGAATGTGACCTCCAGATTAATTACCATCTCCCTTGCTCATGACTGGTAATCAGATAGAATTTGTAACCATGGTTTAGAATACAAATTATAAAACAGTGGCACAAAGCTTTAAAAAAAAAAAATCAGTGACATAAAATGTAGGCCAAACAAGCAGAGAGAAATAAAATGGATATCTGGAAAGGAGAAGTTCTGTAAAGAAATTATATTAAAATAACTAAAAATGGGTGAATGTTATGAACACCAAATTAGTAATTTGCAAAATAGCCTAATTGAATTAGACTGATTCCTAGCTTTCTTAACTCAGGCCTGAAACTTAAGAAAAATTCAGAAATATACAAAGATTCAAAATCAAGATCTATAATTTTTATGAAAGAATGAAAGAATGTTTTCTGTGCTTCTGAAGTAAAGAGAAGTTGCTTTGCTTTGTGTCACTGTAATCATCTCAATCAGCAGCCCCAGATAGCCAAAAGGATATCTTCACATAGGGAGGGAATAGAATAGAATAGAATAGAATAGAATAGAATAGAATAGAATAGAATAGAATAGAATAGAATAGAATAGAATAGAGAATAACAGAGTTGGAAAGAACCTTGGAGGTCTTCTAGTCCAACCCCCTGCTTAGGCAGGAAACCCTATACCACTTCAGACAAATGGTTATCCAACATCATCTTAAAAATGTCCAGTGTTGGAGCATTGATAACTTCTGGAGGCAAGTTGTTCCACTGATTAATTGTTCTAACTGTCAGGAAATTTCTCCTTAGTTCTAAGTTGCTTCTCTCCTTGATTAGTTTCCACCCACTGCTTCTTGTCCTACCATCAGGTGCTTTGGAGATTGTATTTGCTGGGTGAGAGGCTCACACACGCTCCTTGTCAATGACAACCACATTGCTTCATTTCTTTCACAAGGAGAATTGCATTTGTAGGAACAAGGCTAAGCCCATAGGGTGAACGTTTCAACTCATGTCTTTCCAAAGCCCTCTATATCTTCCCAACCTAATCCTTTGGCCACCACAGCACTTATCTTATGGGGCAGTGGTCTCCAATGTTTCTGGCAGGGGGGAAAAAGGGATGGTTCCAGGTGAGCGGTGGGTTTAGGCGACATGCGTAGCTCCATTTGCACAAGCAGTGAGTGTGCACACATGCCATTTGCACAAATGGAGCTATGTGTGCGCACTCACCTACCCACTGCATGCACAAATGGAGCTACGTGCGCTCACACAGTTACCCACCCACCACTTCCCAGTTCTGAACGGGCTACGGGGACCCCTGTTTTATGGCTCTTTGTGGTAAACCTAGATAACTCTCACACCCTGATGTTTTTTTGTGAAAGGTAAAACTAAAATGAGGTAATTGCTAGTGAAACACCTTTTGATATCAGTCCTTATTCTCTTAAGGCAGGGGTATCAAACTTGCATTGTCACGGCATCATCATGTGACATATCATGACTTCCCCCCCTTCGCTAAACCGGGCATGGACATGGCCAGCATGTGACACAGGCCACGAGTTTAACATCCCTATCTTAAGGAGATAAGCCTATCTCAGAGGGCATAAGCAACATTAAACTTTATTGTTAAAAAAGAAATAAAATTTTAGGAAAAAAAAACTTATTTTAGCTTTCACCATTAAAAGGTAGATAATCATTATTGGAAAATATAGATTAAGCTATTCCAGTCCAGGTTTCTAGCATCTACAATGAATAGAACAAAAACAACAAAAATGATCCAACAGAATACAGTATATAGGAGTAAATAGGCAGATCTGCCAGATCACAAGATAATACTGATTTGCTACTAATAAGAGAAAGCATAAATATCACAGATTCCCTAAAGATTTCGTTCAAGCTGAAAACAAAACACAATGCTTTTAAACTTTGCAAAGATAAAAATGTTTTCAATGTATCAAATACAAAATTTAAAGACTATTTACAGCTAGATAGTAATCTATTTCTATTCAGGGCAGATTTAATAGGCAGAAAGAATAACTTTGAGAAACAAGAGGAAGAGAGACAAAAGCAAGAGAAGAGTAAAATAAAAGAAATTTGAATCAAGTCAGATCTGTACTCTGAGTAAGCATTTCAGACAAGACCCTCCCTAGTTTTCATGATTTTAAAAGGAAGAAGGGAGGAGGGTCTGTACTATAAAATTTTAATGAAAATAATATTTAGCTAGTATGACCTTGGTTTCCTAATCTGGTCTACTTTGAAAGGATAACAACAATGTGCATTCCCTTTGTGAGTGTTTGTATGTAGGTCTTTGGTTATTCGGGTCTTCTCCCGTGTAAAATTGGAAGTGTCTTGGTGACGTTTCAACAAAGTCTCATACGTGATCTTCAGGCTGGTGTTCTCGGCTTCGTGCTTCCAGGAGCTCTGGAATGAGACTTTGTCGAAACGTTACCAAGACACTTCCAATTTTATGCGGGAGAAGACCTGAATAACCAAAGACCTACATGTATATGTATATGTATATGTATATGTATATGTATATGTATATGTATATGTATATGTATATGTATATGTATATGTATATGTATATGTATATACACATACACACACACACACACACACACATGCACACACGCACACACACACCATAGCAATGGTATATTTGCTAGAAGCACGAAGCACGAAGCCAAGAATACCAGCCTGAAGATGACAAATGTGACTTCAGTTACCAAGACACTTCCAATTTTACATGGGAGAAAACCTGAATAACCAAAGACCTACATACAAACACCCATGTATGTATGTATGTATGTATGTATGTATGTATGTATGTATGTATAATATATAATCTTAACACAAAATATAAACCATAGATTAAAGGGTCATCAAAAAGCCTGTGTTGCCACCATTTCCAACATATCTTATCCATCAACCCACAACCCAGCAACAGTGCTTCCACCCAATCAAAATACAACTACATCATCAGTCAATCAGAATAAAACAACACTGTCAACCAATCAAAATACACCTCTTTTCATAGAAAAACATCAGTTAAGATCACACAGTTTGCCCATAAGCACCAAACTGAGAACATCAGCCAAAGATGATGAATGTGATTTCATCGAAACGTCACTGCTATCCTTCTAAAGATATGTTTACAATTACATGGGAAGAAACCCGAGATATTACCTGTACACATACACACACACACACACACACAACACACATATATATATAATAACTACAAAACCAATTCCATAAACTCACATATTAATAGTGTTATAATAAATAGTGTTATAATTAATTATATAATAAAATGTAATAAATATTATATTATAATAAATAATATAATGAATAAAATAAATATTTCAATTATATAAGATACATATAAAGTTCATTTTGAAAGAGTTATTCTTTGTGGTCTCTTCTTCATTTTGGCATAAGTAAGGTAAAGATATCATGCTTAAAGTCAGTAAAGTGAAACCACTCATTCTAGCTTTCCGTTCCGGAATAGAATAGGTCTTTTATTCAAATGTTAACCAGGTCCATATACTTAGAGTACCTTTATATTTCAGATTGATTACTAGGTAACCTGGCTTAATTAAACTGTAATGGGGACCACATGTTATCAATATTATCTTGCAATTACATCAGTAGTAGATTTCGAATCCCAGCACTACCGGTTTGCTATCAGTAGTGTGTGCCCACGCTTGCTTTGCATGCACGCAGTGCTTCTGCACATGCGCAGAGTGTTTTTGATGACATCTGGATGGAGCCTCCCACCACCACCCATATCTGTTTGCCTGAACCGGGGCAAACCAGGAGCAACCCACCACTGAATTACATGCATCTATTCTTCATAGTGGAGTCTACTGGAATCCTCTCCCCATTTAAAAAAAAATGCTTAGGGATAGGTATATACTGAATGGGTGAATATTATTTCCTGCTTTTACCTTCTTTAAATAACTTGAGAGGTGGCTGTAATAAGTAGATGTGTGGCTTTACATTTCACCATTTCACTTTCAATGTTTATAAAATGTATTTAATGCTTGCAATTGCAAACATTGTCCATGTTTAATAATATTAATTCTGTTACTTATAAGCCATTTTGAGAGGATTACATGGAAGAGGGTATATAAAATGTATTATGAAGCAAGCAAGCAAATGGCCTTGATTGTCTGTTTTGCACAAACATTCCCACCGGTAGTGGGGCAATCCATTCTCTGTCGAAAGGATGGCAGCTCTCTATATCTGTTGCACAAAATCTTGTAGCTTCGGCAGAACTGAATGTGACAGTTTTGAAATGAAATCTCTCAAGGTAGCCTAAGCAAACGGAATGAATTTGTGCTTGCACATTTCCTACTTTCCACTGTGTCGGACTTTTTAAGGTTCATATCTTCACCTTTCAAAGTTCCATAGGATACTTTTTCCCAGAAAAAAAGGAGAGAAATGTAAACAAGGATTCACTAGGTGATGACAAATTCAAAGACTAGTTCTGTAAGCACTTGAGTCTTCTCACTGGGGTAGGTTGAGTTCGAAGGTGTGAAAAATCTTTATTCAACGTGACATTTGAATGTGTAAGGCAAATAAAATGAAGCCTTGGAAATATAGTAAAATCCATATAGGATTTACGGAATTTGGTATTAAAATTACACCATTGTTTTTCATCTTTCATGACCTACAATGTATCTGAGAAGCTGGGAAGAAAGATGATATTTTCAAACAGTCATTGAACATTTGATACAAATGAGTAGAACATTTGGTTATAAATAAAGGAACCACATGTGAATATTATTTCAGGCTTTTAAAATTTTTATTCATTTAGCCAGTTCGAGAAAACTGGATGTTAATTTTAATCTGGTTTGCTGAACTAGTAGTTTCAAGGACTGGATGACCCCGCCCACCCCACCCTTTCCTTCCCAGGAATCTCCACATGGCCTGTTTTGGATGTGGAGACTCTGGGAGGGTGAAAAATAGGCCTCCCAGAATTTCCGGAAGTCTGGAAACGGGCCCGTTTCTGGCCTCCGGAGCCTAGAGGAAAGCTCCAGAGCCTGGGGAGGGTGAAAACGCTCCCCCCCACCATCCCCCCCCCATCCCTCCGGAGCCTTGAGGAAAGCTCCAGAGGCTGGGGAGAGCGAAAACGCCCCCCCCCCATGATGCAGGAGGCTGAGTAGGCCACGCCCACCATGGCCACACTCACCTAGCAACTGGGCAGAGAACCAGTTGCTAAAATTTTTGAACTCCATCCCTGTTCACATCCCTACTTCTGACATTCTATTCTATGTATTATATATCTCTTAGCAGAGCCCAACAGGGAAGAATGCAAGATTTAATTTGTTCTGCAATTCTGTTTCCTAGTTGAGATTGGCTCAGATTTTATGAACTCATCTCCATGTAAGCACTTGAAAACTTTTCACAGCATAAAAATGTACAGGCCATCTTCTTAAAAGACATGCACATTTACATATTATCCAGGAGTAAAAGACTGGACAGTTGAAAAAGCATTCTAAAAGAAAACATTTACAAACTCTTGCAACCTGATCATCATGAGTGTATGGACAAGCTTACCAACATTTGTGGCTTCATTTGTAAAAAAAAAAACATGCTTTCAAGTTTCACTTAAGCTGATGCTCACTGACTTTCCTTATGCAAATGTCTACATCAACAAATAAATGCTGCAAGATGGGATTAGGATATAGCACATCATCAAGAGCTTCATTTTCATTACACATAGCAATTATTTCACATGGATAACAGTGCTGTAATAAATTCAGCACTGATAGTATCAGCACTGATACTTATAGCAAAAGCTGAATTTTAGGTCCTTGTCCTGGAAAACTAGAACACCCTAGAAGCAGCAATGCTAACCTTGATATCAACCTTGGTTGATCTCAGAAAAAGTGAAGTTGGGACAGAGCAAATCTATGCTTGAATGGAGAACATAAGAAAGGTCCAAGGCTATAAATCACCTTCCATTTGGATTATCATAACACAGTCTACATTTGGGATGATCCCCTTGAAGATCAACCCAAAACTTTCACTGAAACTGCTCCAGAATACAACAGCATACACATTTTTGGGAATACTGGTGTTTCTGGAGCCAGGCAATACAAGCCAAGCTGCAAGTCTATGGCTATTCACAGCCAACTATAACTTTGATGGGCTATACAGTTTTTAGTGAAATGCAGTTCACCCAAATAATGTCACTGTTGCTTGAGTTTGCATTAGCTTCCCATTGATTTCTAGGTCCAATTCAAACTGATGATTATCACCTTTAAAGCTATACATGGCCATGACTCTCCCTTAGGGTTTCTGCCCATCCTACTAAGTTAGATAAAGTGAGCATGCTTCAGGTTCCCTCCTTTAAAGCTAATAGGACCTTGAGGTGCATCTTCTCAATGACGTTCCCAAATTTTTGGAATAATCCTTTACCTGAGATCTGAGTGATCACTATTCTTTTAGTTCTCTAGAGGGCTATGAAGACCTGCCTTTTCACCCCAGCATTGGGCTAGAATGGGAGCTATGAAGATGTTTGGTCTGATGCCTGAGGAAGAATTTGTTTTTAATTATTTTTAAATGGATTGTTGTGAGTCACCTCGAATCATTATATGAGTCCTGCAAACACGCACAATTAAATGAGACCGAGCAGTTAAGAAAGCATCCTAAAAGAGGCAATGTCAAATCACTTGTCAGGCAATCAAGCAGATTTTCATTGTCGAATTAATCTTCATAGAAGTAAAACCAATCAGATATAGAACCTTTACATCAAATAGTTAATGTTCCTGAGATACAGCAGCTGTTAAGCAGAAAGAAATCAAGTGATTCAAAAATACATTTTAAGGTTATCCCAGAAAGTTCTCAGCAGTGGTTGGCCTGATTTTTAGTTTTTGCATTTTTATGTGAACTGCATTTTATTTGCTGGATAATAACGATGAGACAAAAGATAAAAGCTTTGGATAGCTTTGGAGTTTTGTCCTCTACTAATCAGTATAATCTGAGCAAGTAACGCTATGTGACATGTCCTTCTGATTAAAGGACTAGGGGACTACTGGTAGGACTTTAGGACTAGGGGAGACATGATAGAAGTGTTCCAATTTTGAGGGACTCCTACTAAGATGAGGGAGTCAAAATATTTTTCAAAACTCCAAAAGGCATGACAAGAAACAATGGATGGAAACTAACAGAGGAGAGAAGCAACCTAGAACTAAGGATAAATTTCTTAACAGAGAGAGCAATCAATCAATGGAATGGCTTGCTTTCAAAGGAGATGGGTGCTCCAGCACTGGAAACTTTCAAAAAGAGACTGAACAGCCATTTGTCTGAAATGTTATAGGATCTCCTGCTTGAGGAAGTGGTTGGACTAGAAGACCTCCAAGGCCCCTTCCAACTCTATTGTTCTATGTTCTAAGTCTGCCCTTCTGATCTTATGAAGAAAGGCAAGCTTTAATTTTGGCTAAAGCACTCTAGTAAAAGTAATTTTTTCCCTGATTATCTCTGTTTCTTGGCTGAGAGAATCAGGGTTGTCAAAAGACATTTTCCATGGTCAAGTGGCCAGCATGGCTATATGCCAAAGGTGTACAGAATGCTGTTACCTTCCCACTGAAGTGGTACCTATTAATCTACTCACATTTGCATGCTTAAGGACTTGCTAGATGGGCAAGTGATGGAGCAAGGAACAGGAGCTCATCCCATTGCATGGCACTTGAGTTTCTAACCCAGGCTGTCAGGTGCAGCTGACAAGCTCAGCATCTTTAACCACTGAGCCATTGTGTCCCCATACAAAGCACTCTAGTTTTGCAAAAATCTGGAATCCATTCAGTATAACCCTCAGTCTGAGGACTGAAATAGGTACTGTTTTTTCCGAGATCTTCTGTCTAGGACTGGTGTTCCATGGACAAGAAATAGAGCTACATGAATACCATCTGGATTCTCTGTAATCCAGCGGTATAATTTTTTTGTTGAACTTCAGCCAAAACACATGCATATCAGCTCAGATTTATCCCACTGAGCATTGTGACACTTTTAAATAAAACTGCCCTCCTTTCTAAGTTCAAAGCAAGGTTGCTCTTATGTTTTTGTTTTCTCCAGCGTGGTTGGAATTTCAATCTCTTTTAGAAGTCAGTAGTGTTTTTTCAACTATTTAGTAGAACTTGTTACAATGGGAAACCTAGAGTTTAAAACCTTCCTGTATTATTTCCACATGGTTCTCACTTTCACTTTCTGAAGGACAGAAACCTTTGTACAGGTAGCCTTCAACTTATGATCACAATTGAGCCCAATATTGCTAAGTGAGAAATTTGTTAAGTGAGTTTTGCCCCAGGACACTGCAACCGTCATAAATGTGATTCAGTTGTCAAACAACCAAATCACATGACCACAGAGATGCTACAATGGCTGTCAGTGTGAAAAATTGTCATAAATCACCTTTTTCAGTGATTTTGTAACTTTGAATGGTCACTGAATAAAGTGTTGTAAGTCAAGGACTACTTCTATTCAATAGACTGCTTTTGATCATTCTTCAAAGTGAGAATGGGCCTGTAAATGTTAATGTAGGATATAGCAGACCAAAATTATCTGGGATATAAGCAAATAGCTCTCCTATTCCTATATCAATTGTGGTAAACACCTTCTGCTTGCCAGTAAGCATGAAGACCTTCAGCTCTTCATCAACAGTCTCAGAAATGTCTGAAAAATATGGCTTGAAGCTTAACACCTCAAAAACCAAGATCATGGTCATCAGCAAACAACCCATTAATTTACCACTGATAAATTTGGAAGGAATACCACTAGAAAAATTTGAAAGGATCACGTACCTCAGTTTTAATTTACATGAAAGCTGGGACATGATCAGTGAAGTAAAGACAAGGATAGAGAAAGCTGGAACCAGGGGTGAAATGCTCCCGAATTGGACCAGATCCAGTAGTGATTTTGGTTGGTGGTTCGGTGATCCAGTAACGATGGCGGAGCAAAGCTCCACCCACCCACCTGGGTGTCATTCCAAACCGGTAAGGAAGGTAAGTAGATTTCACCCCTGGCTCAAACAGCATTCCTCAAAATGAAAAAGGTCTTCTGCAGACACGACATAAGCCTAAAACTGAAAATCAGGCTTGTCAGATGTTACATCTTTTCTATCCTGCTCTATGGAGTAGAGAGTTGGTCTCTGACAGAAAACTACTTGAAGAAAGTAGAAGCATTTGAAATGTGGATTTACAGATGGCTGCTATGAATAAACTGGGTTAACAAAATCACAAATGTGGTGATAAGCCGTCCGGGAAAGCAAAGGGAAATAATCAAAGCCATTAAAAAGCAAAAGTTAGAATATTTTTGACATGTGATGCGACACCCAGAAAAATATGGCATCCTTCACTTAATCCTCCAGGGAAAGATTGAAGGCAAACGAGGTCCAGGCAGAAGAAGAAAATCATGGCTTCAAAATCTAAGGGATTGGTTTGGACAAAACTCAGCAACACTTTTTCATGTGGCTGTTGACAAAAATAGGATTGCCAACATGATCACCAATATCTGAAGACAGATATGGCACAAGAAGAAGAAGAAACACCTCATAGCATTGGTTGATATGTAGCAATAATATTTTTTTAAAATGAGCCACAGTTCAGGGTTCCTAAATCCACAGAGAGATCTATCTGTATTCCAGGAAATCCAAGTAGAATTCATTTAAATACTCTGATAGTCAGCATGCAGATCCAAAGGTATCTTTAGTCTTTAAAATATCAATTTTTCAACTCAAGAAGGAAACATTTGAGTATAAGCAAAATTATACATGATTACACAAAATAATGCAGAGTTCCAAACACAATTTTCTGTAAGATTGGAAACTGTTGGTAATGCATTACTGGTATTAATGTATAGAATATTGCACATGCAACAGATATAACACTAATCACTGATGTTACAGTTAGTTTAGATGAGGTCTTAACTGTGCAAAAACAAGTGCTTTTATTGTTCATTTTTACATGATGCCATAGAAGCTGTCATTACAGCTTCAACACAGTTCTTTTATTAAACAGGTGAAACAGTGCCTTTCCTTTCCTTTTGCAAGAATTATAGGAAATTTGCCTGGCTGGAAAGTGGGAACAGAATCATTCTAAAATCTTTTAGATGTTATCCTCTACTTACTGTTGCTAAGGTAACCATATTCACTGTTCTTCCTCAAAGCAGATCCTCCAATAGCAGACTCTCCAACAAGGAATTTAAATCACAGTATTAAAAAAAAAAGTAAAGAGAAAAGAGAAAAACCAATATTATTAACATTCATCAATCCTGTAAATAATATTGTGTGTGTATGTGTTTGCACATGTAAATGCACGTGCATATCTATATTCAGACTTTGATCTTGGGGAGCTTTTTTCAGCAGGATGACTAATTTTGAAGTGAAAAGACTACTTACTGGTGTAAAAATAAAATAGTGCCTTCTGTTGAGGACCTGTATACTGCAGAAGCCAGAAAGATGGTTGTGAAAATATCTACAGACCCTTCGCATCCTGGATATAAATAGTTTCAACTTCTACCCTCAAAACGATGCTATAGAGCACTCACATCAGAACAACTAGACACAAGGACAGTTTTGACCCTATGCCATCACTCCGCTAAACAACTAATTTCCACAACACTGTCAAACTACCTAAAAAGGCAGTATTACCATCATTGTTCGCATCTTCCCTATTACCTGTCTCCTTATCTTCTTATGACTTGCTTGTATCTTTATGATTTGTATTGTTTTTATTTAGTTTCCTAATATGATTTATGTTGACTGCTTATTTAGTATCCATGACTATCACTAAGTGTTGTATCTAATATTTTATGATGAATGTATTTTACAATGACTATGTTAATGATATCTCAATTGCTTTATGTACATTGAGAGCTTACGCACCAGAAACAAATTCCTTATGTGTTTAATCACATCTGGCCAATAAAGAATTATATTCAATATAGTGTAAATATTAAAGCAATGTACAGCTAAATAAAATTCTTTATTGGCCAAGTGTGATTGGACACACAAGAAATTTGTCTTGGTGCATATGCTCTCAGTGTACATAAAAGAAAAGATACATTCGTCAAGAATCATAAGGTACAACACTTAATGATAATCATAGGGAACAAATAAGCAATCAAATCATATTAGGAAACAGTCAACATAAATTGTAAGGATACCAGCAACAAGGTTACAGTCATACAGTCATAAATGGGAGGGGATGGGTGATAGGAACAATGAGCCGATGAATAGTAATGCAAAGTTAATAACTAGTTTGACAGTGTTGAGGGAATTATTTGTTTAGCAGAGTGATGGTGTTAGAAAAAAATCTGTTCTTGTGTCTAGTTGTTCTGGTTTGCAGCCCTCTATAGCATCGTTTTGAGGGTAGGAGTTGAAACAGTTTATGTCCAGGATGTGAGGGGTCTGTAAATATTTTCACAGCCTTCTTTTTGACTCATGCGGTATACAGGTTCTCAATGGAAGGCAGGTTGGTAGCAATTGTTCTTTTCTGCAGTTCTAATTATCCTCTGAAGTCTGTGTCTGTCTTGTTGGGTGCAGAACCAAACCAGACATTTATAGAGGTGCAGATAATAATAAACTAGCTAAAGTAACAGCCTCCAACCTTTTGGGCACCAAGGACCAGTTCCGAGAGGTTTTTCTGCAGCCAGGAGGGGGCACAGTTTTGCATACTGCCTGCATCCTGTGGATAGGGCTTCACTTATTTGCATGACCCAGTTTCTGGCATATCACAGTCCAGTGCCCAGTCCAAGGACTAGTGGTTGGGGACCCGTGGGTTTCCATGAGACTTAGTTTAGTCATAAAATATGTCAATTTAATGAAATTAAAAGGGATTCAGTATTCCTAAACAAACCTTGACAGCCCCAAACAATCCACTGTGAAACTGGAGTTGGCAAATGGTTTATTGCAGCTGCAAAATAGCTCCATGGCAATGCTAAGTTACATTAGTTTAGAGTTGGCGCTGAGAGCAACTGCCTCTCAGTGTTTTTTATCTGTCCGCGTAGGCTCCACCTGTCCACCCGCAGGCCATATGAACTATATCCAGCTGAGTGAGACTTTGAAACGGGCCATCAATTATCCCTGTGCCGGCCCGTGACATCATCAAATGCCGCCTCCTCTGTTCGTCCGTGATCACTGCCGATCCTTTCCCTCGATGCGTCCAATTGCCTAAACATCCTGTGCCACCATCACCAGCCCCTGTGAAGACTATCCCCATGCTTTCAGGTATCGTCAGGTCTCATTCCCACGGCCTCCTCTCCTCCTCCTCCCATATGTGTTGTCGAGCAGGAGATTGGGCTCGACAAGGGGTTTCTTTCTATTCTGGAGTGACTCCATTTGATTTTTTTCTCCTGAGTGATTGCCTTTCATAAAACAAAGGCTAGCAACAACAAAAATATGGTAGATAACTGAAATATTCCCTATGACCCAAAATTATTCATTGAGAATACTTTTAAAATTTGGCCACAAAACTATGCATCTTAGGCTTTCCTGAAAAGAAAAAACAAACTTTATATTTGCATGGTCAGGCAAACCATTTGAGTATCTTAGAGAGTTATTAAAATATACTGTATATAAAATATTTATGTACAAGTTTTACACAGTAAGAAAGAAGGTGAAGGGTGGGAGAAAGGTGCTAGGTTTCCCATAGCTTAATTGTTAAAGCTTTTCCAAAACTAAAATTTCGAGGTTAAATAGGAAGAAAATTCCTGAAAAATTATAGCATCTGACTTTTGACAATATTACTTTAATCCCAAAAGTGTTTCTGTCTTTGTCTGTGGATGAGGTTTTTCAGATATTCATTTCATGCAGTTGGGCCCTTCCAGCCCTGGAACTTCTATGAAATTTATTGGTTCGATTTTTATATGCCGCCCTTCTCCGGAGACTCAGGGCGGCTTACAATGTGTTAAGCCTCCCTGAGTCTTTGCATACTTTTGTATATACCTTCTTAGTAGGGCGGAGGGGGAGGGGGCAAGCTGTGTTCTTTTTTTATACAAAGTCAGATTATTGCCCCCACAATCTGGGTCCTCATTTTACCTACCTTGGAAGGATGGAAGGCTGAGTCAACCTTGAGCCAGGTGAGATTCGAACTTGCAGTAATTGCAGGCAGCTGGCAGCTAAGTGTTATTTAACAGCGCTTTAGTCTACTGCTCCACCAAAGTAACAGAAATCTGTTACTGTTATTTTATTATTTCACATTGTTATTATATCAGCATGTAAGTGCCTTATGGGGTTCCAAGTACTATATTATAGGGACCTGAAATAGATCATAATCAGGATGACGGAGGGATGGATGGGAAGCAAGACTACTAAAAGATCATCATCAGAGTGGGGAATGTAGTTGAAAATACATTATAGATGGAAATTAGGAGTAAAGGTTCTGCTAAAGTCTAATCAAAAAGTTTGGAATTTGGTGATGAAAATCAGTTTTCCTGGCCATATTCTTTCGGAAGATCCTAACAATCAGTCTAAATATTTGCTGTTCAGAAATATGTATGTTTATCAAAGAAAAGATAAAGATAGCCCACCCAGCTATGAATGTGCCATTCTCCTCCTCCTCCTTCTCTGATTTTTTTTTGCAAAGCATGAACTAAAAAAACCCCAGCAATATACTTTTTTTAAAAAATGCAGATCTATTTTAGTGATACTTTATTGAATTCTCTTAAATTTATTTTCTAATTGCTAATCTTAATATTCATACTCCATGTTAAATATTGAGGGTTATTGCTACAGTTTAAGTCATTTCATCTATTTTTAATGGTTTCATAATTGTTTTTTCCTATAAACCATATTCTAACCATCTAAAAATGCCTTACTGTATGATGTGTAATATATAAGGAAATATATTCTACTTAAATTTGGTTAGATTTTGATTTTGGATATATACTGTCTGCTTCTGCATACTCTCTAAAATTGTTCTTTCAGTATTTTCAGCAGTTTCCCTTTTTCTATATTGTGCTAATTTGTCGTTATAGAACTTAGTATCTTAGTAAATTGTAAAATTTTCAATTTACAATTTTTGGGATAATATCTAATTGAACTAGCTGTGTTTTTAGATTTTTTTTCCAGTGTTTTAAATTTTTTTTTTAACATGACTGTCATACATGATAAAATGTTCCTTGTTTGTCATAGCATTTGCAACAATTATTTTTAAATGATTTATCTACTTAATAATTGTTGATACAGTTATTTACCACATGTAAAATATTTTTTACCACTTTTGTCTTGGAGACTGGATTTAAATTATTTTACCGTGATTATATATTTTTTTAAAGTGTTGTGTCTATTTTAATATGCAGTTTATTTTATTTGTTCCAACTCTGTACTATTATTTTAATCACAATATATTTATCCTAATAGATGTTGGTTTTGCATAAGTGAATCAAATTCATCATATTTCTGAAGATTCCTCCTTCTTTCTTAAGATCAATTCTTATTTTTCTGCAGTTTGTAAATACATCAACCAAGATCAATTGTTACTTTTCCTGAACATTTCTTGCTCTATCTTTAGTCTCTTTTCTAAGTCTGGATGTACCCATAATGGAATATGTTAAGGATATTCTTGGCTAATAACCGATGTTGTAGGTTATTGAGCAGAATACCCTTTGAGTTTACGCACGAAAGCGAGTGAGAATGATTGTGGATAGTAACAGTTCACATACAAACAAACTAGATTTTGATAATATTTTACTTTTAGGGAAAAAGTAAAATCATAGTCCAAAAACATTCCAAGTCATACACATATAAAGTGAGTTAAAGATCAGTCCAGGGATATTTTTCAATATAAATTCTTCTTGCCAGATGTAGAAAAATACAATAAAACAGATGATCTTTAGTTTCATTCAGGAACACAGTTCAATATAAAAACAGACAATAAATAGTAGAAAAGCAATAAATAGCCATGATCAAGCCATGATCATACAGAGAGATCAAATCTAGAGTTACAGCATATCAGCAGGTAAAATGGTGTAGTGTCCACACAAACCATAATTCAGCTCTCCTTAAGTACATTGGCTACAGAGCTCAGCCAATCAGGATGCAGGATGATGCAACACAGTTTTTAAAGCTACATAATACATTTTAGCTACAAACATACAATGTTGGTTTATATATTTCCTGACCAACCAGTTGGGTAATAACAATTTCCTAGTAGAATATATGATTAAATCTTTCTTCCTACTGATAAATTTGAAATGAAAAGTAATTGCAATGAAAGTAATGGTGAAATTAGACCCATATTTTTAACAGACTTTGTCCTATTATATCAGTTTGACAATCTTGATTCCACACTTTCAGAAACCCTCCTGAGGGCAGAATTGTGTTAGGAGAGAATCTTTCTTGAGAAAAGAATAAGAGAGAGAGAGAGAGAGAGAGAGAGAGAGAGAGAGAGAGAGAGAGAGAGAGAGAGAGAGAGAGAGAGAGAGAGAGAGAGAGAGAGAGAGAGGTGGGCTGCTCGGGGTTTGCAGGGGTTCGGGAGAACCTCTAGCGAAGATCTGTGCAGTTCGGAAACCCTCAAAACCCACTCCTAGCAAGCCCTGCCCACCCTGCCTCTCCCCTCCCAGGAATTCCTACGCGGTCCATTTTGAATGAAGGTAAGTACAGGGTGCACACGGAGGCTCGGGGAGGGTGAAAAACAGGCCTACCGGAATTTCGGGAAGGCAGGAAACATGTCTGTTTCTTGCCTCCAGAGGGCCCCGGAGCCTGAGCTGGGTTTTTTTTTTTTTTGCCCTCCCAGAGGCTTGAGGAAAGCCTTTGGAGCCTGGGGGGGGGGAGGGCAAAAACACACACCCCTGTCCATGGTGCAGGAGGCCGATTAGGCCATGCCCATCATGGCCATACGTACCCAGCAACCAGGCAGAGAATCCCTTGCTAAAATTTTTGAAGTCCACCCCTGTCTGTCTGTCTCTCTATCTCTATCTCTATCTCTATCTCTATCTCTATCTCTATCTCTATCTCTATCTCTATCTCTATCTCTATCTCTATCTCTATCTCTATCTCTATCTCTCTATCTCTATCTCTCTCTATCTCTATCTCTATCTCTATCTCTATCTCTATCTCTATCTATATTTCTAATCTATCTATTTATCTAAACCAATGCAATTTTCAAATATGAAAACAAAGAGGGATTTGGAGTATTATAAATAAGGTCAGAGGTGTTTTTTCTTTTTAAAAAAACAACAAGAGCGAAGGAGTAGAAAGGAGACAAATCTAAAAATTAGCCATGACTAGTGCATAGTGTATATCAAATAAAAAATAAGAATATATAAAATAAGAATTAAACATATAGGTATACATATAGAAAAAAAAGTCTAATTGGTAGAGTAGATAAGAACTCGGGGTTTTTAGGAGAAAAAGTTGCCTTGATTAAACGCAGAAGCAGATGGAATTAAACTTTCATAAATCAAAGTGTACTTCACTAACCTACGGAGTTGAGGTGGGCTAATTTCTCTTGAAAAAGGATGCCCTTGGTTTCCTTTGTCTTTTGCCTGAGAATCATGACATGATGTAACCACCACCCATGCATTTTAAGAGTTGAAAACCACTGAAATAATCAAGTTACTGTCAGAACTATTACCAATATTATTAAGGTTTGTGGATGGCTGTTTGAAAAATGAAGTGTTCTAATTTTCTTGTTCATGTTTTCAGGTACAATTTGCTTCAAAGGTAGCATGAATACTCTTTGGCAAACAATGCCCCTTGTCTAGCAATCATGATATATAATATATGCAAGGAAATCTACTTCGAACTGTGTTAGAGAACAAGAGACCATTAAACGAATAAAGACAGGTACATTTGTGCACCAAGATCCCAAGGAGAAATAAACTTTCCTTTCCTTTCCTTTCCTTTCCTTTCCTTTCCTTTCCTTTCCTTTCCTTTCCTTTCCTTTCCTTTCCTTTCCTTTCCTTTCCTTTCCCACTTTCTTCTTGCTTTTGCATAGATTATGATGATTGAATTTAAAGTATTTGCAATGAAGTAGAGGGTGTTCCATACAGAATAGATTATTCTGTAATAGATTATCTGAGGTATCTTGTTAAATATTTAAAGCCAGTGCTGATGCAAAATATTTTTAGCTTAATTTGCCATTGGCTTTACAGATAGAAGGTGCCATTTTATAGCAAAGAGGTAGTAAAAGGTGATTTTTTTAAAAAAGGAATTTTTCTTTTAGTAATAATGGAAAACAGATCCTACATAGAATTTCACTTCAGTGTTCAGATGGAGAAATATTTAAGGTTCTGGCATTTGTATAATGAGGTCATCAAACTCATTTTGTCATTTCCTCCAATCCTGCTGCAGCGTCTATGAGAAAAAGTGATGAATTAGCCAATCCATGATGGATAACTGGTATCAGGCCATCTGTACATCGGTGATGCTGTAGCCAATAGCTGCGAAAAGGTAAATAAAGGCTATCATGAAACTTGGGCTTTGCTCCACATTCCATTATTGTCTGAAACAATTTGGGAATTTTCACTCACAATCTTGAAAAGCAATAGAGAAATAATTGATTTATGTATTTGAACAACTTGACATACCATCAGGGGTGAAATCTAAAATTTCTTACTACCGGTTCTGTGGGCTTGGCTTGGTGGGGTGGGTGGATAATGTGACTGGGTGGGCGTGGCCATTTTTAAAAACCTTTTAAAACCATTTTTTTCTACAACCTCTGTGGCTAAGAGGTTATAAAAATGTTTTCAAAAGGCTCTGATATCCCAGCTGAGTTCCCTGATCGGCAGAGGCTTTTTTAAAACTCAGCTGGGATCGTCATAGCATTTAAAAGAAAAAAAACCCCTTGTTTCCTTTTAAATGCTCTGACGATCCAAGCTGAGTTCCCTGATCAGCAGGGGCTGCTGATCAGGGAACTCAGCTTGGATCGTCAGAGCATTTAAATTTTTTTTTTCTTTTAAATGCCTTTGACAAGCCGCACGATCATCAGAGGCTTTTTTTTTTTTTACTTTTAAAAGAATTTTTCAGCCATAGTTGTAGAAAAAATGCTTTTAAAAGTTAAAAAAAAAGTGCCTCTGATGATTGTGCGGCTCAGGTGGGCATGGGGTGTGGATGGGCGGCAGGGATTTTTGCTACCGGTTCTCTGAACCATCTACCTCCATTGCTACCGGATCAGGTGATCCAGTCCGAACCAGGAGCATTGGTGTCCTGGTTCGAACTGGACTATGGACATATTTCAGCGGTTTACAGGAATGCCCATTAAAATGGTTAATATACTGCAGAGTCTGTTGGGGTGGGGACAACAAAAGTGGAAAGATGGCAGATGAAGTGTCAATGCAACCTCTATCCCTTACGAATGGCATATATTCCAATCCAATGGACTTTCTACATAATTCTCATTTGACCATCTTGTTGATTTTAATCCACATTCCATCCAAAAGTGGCCCCTAAATTCTATAGGGAATGTATCCGAAAGAGTTGGACTGGAAAGCTTTAATTCTGAGTTATAGTTGAAACAAGTCTTGATGAATTACCTTAGATCAGGGATCCTCAAACTACGGCCCGGGGGCTGGATACGGCCCACCAAATCCATTAATCCAGCCCACGCAGGACCGCAAGGCTGCTCCGCCCACTTCACCTCACCCACCTACTGCCGCCCACCCACTTCTGGAGGCTGGGGAGGCCAAAAATGGGATGTGAGGAAGCCTCTGGAGGCCAGAAATGGACCCATTTTGGGCAGCAGAGTGGTACTGGAGGCCAGAGAGGCCAAAATCAGGATGCGTGGGGGCATCTAGAGGCCAAAAATGGGCCTGTTTTTTGTCTCCCCAGCCTCCAAGAGGGAGAGAGAGAGGAAAAGAGGGAGACAGACCCACCCACCCACCCACACCCACAAGCAGAAGTCCCTCAGACACACCACAAGGCCGCCACATCCCTTCATTATCTTGCTATCCTCCCTCAGGAGCATAACAAATTAAAGTTTAATCTGTGTATATTGTTTAAACTGCTAAATTGGCCATGCCCACCCAGTCACATGCCCACCTAGCCATGCCCACCCAGCTGGTTTGACCCCAAACAGTCTGAGGGACCATGAATTGGCCCCCTGTTTAAAAAGTTTGAGGACCCCTGCCTTAGATGGCCTCAGGAAGCATGAAGGAACCAAAACAAGGGAGCACTCTTTCAAAATTATCTGGGCCTAAACTGTCTATATGACTTTTGGTAATGACCAGAACACTTTGCATTTTGCCTAGAAACAAACTGGCAGCCAGTGCAGTGCTTTAACTGTTTTCATTTCCTTCAAGATCATTCTTCAGGAAAGAACACATCATTTGTTCTCAACATTCTAGAAATAACTACTTTTATATGACTATTTGGCTCATGGAAATCCAAATACATAGTCTTTGCTCATTCTAATTTTTCATGGAATCAAGCAATTTTTATTACAGTCGCAGAGCAGAATTATTATTATTTTTTTACTGAATTATCCAAATTTAATCAAACAAATATCAATTGTTATAGATTTTGTGTGCAAATTTCTTTTCTTTCTTTTTTCTTTTTAATCTTAAGTAAACTCTCCATAGCCTTAAGGTACTTTTTAAGAAGCACAACATGCCCAAGGATATGTTTTCACACTAATTTGTATCATGTTTCCTAACCAAAAATGACAGACATCCAGGGTTGAAATGCTCCCAGTTTGGACTGGATCACCCTATCCAGTAACGAGGGTGGTGGGTGGTTCAGAGAACTGGTAGCAAAAATCCCTGCCCCCTCCCCATGCCCAGCTGAGCTGAGTGATCATCAGAGGGTTTTTCTTTATTTTAAAAGCATTTTTTCTACAACCTCTTTGGCCGAAAAATGCTTTTAAAAGTAAAAAAAAAAAAAAGCCTCTGATAATTGTGCGGCTCAGCTGGAATCATCAGAGGCTTTTAAAAGCATTTTTTTTACAACCTCTTCGGCTGAATAGGTTATAGAAAAAATGCTTTTAAAAGTAAAAAAAAAATGTTGGCCATGCCCACTCAAGTCACGTTACCCCCACACACACACGCCAAGCCACGCCCACAGAACCGGTAGCAACAAATTTTATATTTCACCATTGCAGACAGCAGTGGGAATCCACCTCTTTGCAAGAGTGGTGGAAAACCTCTGAGTGTGCAACCAAGAATTTGTGGTGGAAATCGTTTTTATACATAAAAGGATGTTTGTGCTTGACCCCCCCCCCCAAAAAAATGACAACTAACCTCTTTTCCCATTCTATATAGCCCTCTTCAAAGAAAGTTGTCAAATAGTGTCACAGATTCCCAGTCACAAGAAGTGATGTATGGTTGGTTGGACATTCTATCTCCTTCTCAGCAGCCTGCCATGGAGGAGACAGATAGAGAGGATTCATTAGAGCAGATGAGTTCTGAGAAGCAATTCCAACTTGTCTTCCTTTTTTTTTTTTAACCAACTTTCAGCTTCAATCTGAAACAGAATATAGAAGTTGAAGAAAGAGGCTGTGCTTTTAGAAATCTTTAACAAAAAAAGCATATTAGGTGTAGGAAGTTAGCACCCATCCTCTCCTAGGAAAATGAAATATTCTAGGAAATATTAAAAAGGCAGAATATTATATTTCCCTGGACGAGAAATGGAGAAACATGTTTTTAGGCAGGAAACAGACTCACTCTTAGTAGTCCCCACACTCTCAATAGCCCACAGCAGATGTCAGCACATAAGAGATAAAGAGGTTGCTAGGTCTATTCATAGGCAAATGCCCCCACCCAAGATCCAACAAAGGTAGGATTAGCCCTTTAACAGGGGTGAAATCCAGCAGATTCTGACAGGTTCTGGAGAGTAGCGGAAATTTTGAGCAGGTCGGAGAACTGGTAGCGGAAATTTTGAGTAGTTCAGAGAACCGGCAAATACCACCTCTGGCTGGCCGCAGAATGGGCTGGGAATGGAGATTTTGCGATATCCTTCCCCCAGGAGCAGGGAGGGAATGGGGATTTTGCAGTATCCTTCCCCTGGAGTGGGGTGGGAATGGAGAGTTTGCAGTATCTTTCCCTTGCCATGCCCACCAAGCCACACCACTCCCACCAAGCCATACCCACAAAAACAATAGTAAAAAGAAATGGATTTCACGACTGCCCTCTACCCATCTAGTAACAGAACTCACCACATGGCACCTGGGGAGATTGCATCACCCAGTAAGGCTCAACCAAACTTAGCACACAGGACAGACTACAGAGTTGCATGGTTATCAGACTCCCATGGCCCCATGGGAATCTGACAACCAATTAGAATACAAGCTCAAATTTGAAGTCCAACAAAGGCACTCTCAGAATCTTGGCCCTTTTTTCTGCTCAGGAGCTCAGGAGCTCAGGAAGACATGTGATCCTGTTCAACAATAAACCTTCTTTCTAAGCAACTTCCATGAATCCAGAGTCTTTTTCCACACTTGGAACTGACCCCAGAAGGATTTTTCTTCCAACATAGGTTTACTAGCAGGGTAGAGATTGAATCAATAACTTAGGCACTCTTAGTAGTCTCCAAGCACCTTACACAACTGAGAACAAGCTGAAAATGTTTTGAAGATGCCTAGTATGAGATCTCTCTATTCATGTTCTGAAGAAAACATTTCAAAATTGGTGGAGCAGGAAAAGGCTTGGCTGTGTGAAGGATAACACTAATTCACACTAATCTCTGTATGTGTACATGAATACACATGCACACAAACTCCAAAGCCTTCCTAACACCTGCTCATTTCGCTGGGAACTGAGGGCGTTGATTCAGATCCATTAGGAAACATAAAGAAAATTATTGATAATTTGCCACCTGCTTTCTGAGAATCAATATTGTCTTCTGAAGCTCCAGGGAGGAGGGAGGGAGGAAGGAGAGAGATGACACCTAAGGATCCTTAATGAACTGCAGAACAGTGTCCCACTGTGAGCTTTTTGAATGCAATGGTGCAACTATTAACAAATAGCATAATCAACCTGAAATTTAATGTGTGTGTTTTGCACTTGGGGAAAACGTTGTGTGATAACTGTTTTTCCATCTGTTAGAAATTTAGCATTCTTTTTGTAGCAGTTAAAGAGTTTTATATATTTAAGTTTGATGTGGAATGTAATAGTGTTTATCCACAAATTCTATACAAATTAGAATATTAAGCACAGCTGTTTGTCATGCTTGATGTCTCTTCCACATCCTTGTTTATCCCAGCAATGCAGACTGAAATTGTTATACAAGGTAAAAATGATGTGAAGGTTGCTTTATTTCATCCTTGAGATTCTTCTACATTTTAGACAGTTGCATTATTTCATTGGCAAATCGCTGGTGTTCTTTACGGAGTTTGATAGAAATTCTCGTACGAGGTCCTATATTATAAGGCATACCCACGCAGCAGTTTTTCAACCCTCCTGTCAGCCTCTATGATGCCTGCTTGCTGTCCGTTGCCATAGTAATGGGAGGGAGGGAGGTATAGGTATATGGGAGTGGGGAAGTGAGTTGGTGGAGATGTCTCGTGAAAGGGAGGAATATTCTCACCGTCTTCGGCACAGCCGAAGGGAGTGCTGATAGCCAGTCAAGGTCGACCGTTCTGGCATACCAGATAGATGGCACCATCTGAAGTTGCACCTCACATGATACCTCGGGGAGCTGGGGATTGGACATTCTACTAGGGTCCTTGGTGGGGAGGGATTTGCAGTAGTGGGTTGCCCCGGTTCACACCAGTTCTATAGAACTGGTAGTAAAAGCAGTGGGAGGCTCACCAACCCCAACATCATCTGCTTGCACAGAACAGCACACAGCCCTGCTGTGAACCAGTAGTAAAGGTAAGTAGAACCTACCCCTAGGGATTTGGGAATGCTTTCAATATGTAATTTTCGTGCCTCTTGCCTCAGATCTTGCTTTCTTTTCATTGTATTCAGTTCATGCTTATTAAAAGTACCTTTCCCTATAAACATGGAGTTGGGGTTTTTCTTTCTTGAGTTTTGAATAGAGGCACGGCTGATACCTTCGTATTACCTCTACTCTTCTCATTTACAGATTATAGTGAATACACTAGATGATGCCAATACTCATTTATTTGTCTCAAAAAGTATAGCTTGGCTTTCTTTAAAAAAACAAACATGACATTTGCGATCACAATTGCAAGATATCTAAATTTTCTAATTTATTTAATTTTAAATATTTAATTTTAAAATATCAAATTTTTGAGTTAATTTTATACAGTAAACATTGTTTTCTATTCTACTGCGCCCTAGTATTGCCATATCAATTACCCACATTTTCTTCTTTTCAACCAGAGTTCAGTCTGATGTGTTATGAATGCACCAAGTCTTTTATCAAATCAATATCGGAATTCCCACAATATTTTAGGCTGCTCATTTTCGACTACTTTTTCAACTACAGTGTATGATCCCACCAATTTTTTCATTACTGGCCCATGATGATTTTTCACAGGTGCTTCAGTGAATCATTTTGGCTACTGTCTTATGTCATTGTTGATAATCTGTTTATTTTTGGCCATACAGTCAGCCAGATGTTTAAATGGGATTTGGCATTTTAATCCACCTATTGAGTCCTTCCCAAGGATCTGGGATAGGAAGATGTTATTTGATAAAATTAAAAGTATTGTTTTATAAACTGTTCCAAGAAAAGCTACCATTTACAATTGATGGATGAGGATGTTGTCAATTTGGATGGTTCCAGTGATGTTCCAGTTGTTTTGGGATTGCACCCAGGGTGCCTATTACTATTACTATTGATGCTATCTTTACTTTCTTTTGCCACAGTGTTCTACTTTTATTTAACTTTTTTGTATTTTGCATTTTGTTATATTCTTCAGTTCTTTTTCTTTCATTCTTCTGTCTCCAGGTACTGCCATGCTCACTAGTCAGATTTTTTTTTAATCTTTCTAGCTCACATGAAGATAAAATAATTTGTTAGATGGATTTAAATTTAGTTCTTAAAAGAACTAATGAAGTAATAGAACAATACTGTCAATTGTCCAGCTAGTGAATCCCAAAAGGGCTGGAGAAGCATTCAGAATTTCAAGATTCTCTTACTACAAGCATTAATAAAATAGTCCTGAACTATAAGGCATTTGTTTCTGGGATTGGTCTATCTTGTTGAGCTCATATATTATGAGTAGGATGAAAGAATATGTTGATAAAAGCAGGAAGACAGAATTTTAATCCGAATTTATAGATAGATAAAAGTGAGAGAGAGGAGAGAGAGAGACAGAGAAAGAGAGAGAGAATGAGAGAATCTCCCTAAAAATATAATTCTCCCACATTGTTCTGCAATAACTAAATGCTAAATGATGTCTTCAACTAGCTACAAAGATACCAAAATGGCAATATAGGCATCCACAATGCAACCTCTGTTGTTTTCTCCTTGTGTTGTGACATTGTACGTAAATACATATGGAGTTGTTTTACAATATCCTGATGAGCATGCACATTTTATCATCTGTCCTTCCTACTTCTGTGGATAACCATAAAAATATTCTCCTCAAATGCCAAATCATCTTCTGGCATCAATAAACAGGTTCTCTAATGATGATATTTAAGGGAAGGTAGTATTGTGTTGGGTTATTGGTAGTGCAATGCAGAAACCTCTTCGTTTCCTTTCTTTTTCTTAAAAAAAAACCCCACCTTCTCATTATGACCTTCCAGAAGAATTATATGGGTGAGTCTCAAACCTGAAAGGACCTGGATTAATTATTTCTTTCAGGGTCTTCATAAATTTAGTTTGCATGTTAGTAACACATTCTATATTGACACTAATTCAGAGCAGTGCAATTCACCAAAGCTTGCAGATTAAATCAATTATCTAATTGCCACAGTCAGTTAAAAGTGAAATTAAATGGATTCTGAACATTAATAACAGGCTGTAATAAGACAAACTATCTTTTAATGATGCATAGAGATCTGATGAAAATAAATTTCCTGTTTTCCTAGTGGTGATCACTCAGGGGATTTTTTTTCCTAGAGCACTAAGAATGAATATCGATTGGATGGGTGATAATTAATGATAAATTTTGATTAAAAATGAGTTCATTTAGTGAACAATTGGAGTGCAAAATCTAAAGCTAAAAACAGACAAGAGAATAATAAACTATTATCTCAAGCGTTCACTGAAAATTTATGCAGATTTTCATGCTGCCCATTTCAAATTTGAATTTATCAGGTTCAGAAGAAAATTAGACGGCTATAAGGAATTGAAAGTGGTATGGTTTGGTTTGGTTTAATTTTTTTATTAAAAGCAATGCACAAAAAATTGTTTTAAAATGTGCAAAAACAGAACAGAAAAAAAGTAAACAAAACATAATATCATGTTATAACTGTTAACAGTTATAACGTATAGTGAAAAAGATTAATCAGTGGAACAGCTTCCCTCTCTCGGTTCTGGGTACTCCATTGCTAAAGGTTTTCAAGTGACGATTGGACAACCATTTGTCTGGGAGGGTATAAGGTCTTCTTCCTTGTGCTGGAGATTTGACTAGAGCAGGGCTGTCAAACTTGAGGCCTGTGGGCCAGATGTGTTAAGTCCTGGCCATGCCCACACCTGGTTTAGTAAACGGGAAAAAAGTCATCATACATCATGTGATGCCGCTGTGATAACACGAGTTTGACACTCCTGCACTAGAGGATCTCTAAGGTCCCTTCTAGCCATATGATTTCTGTTCTGTTCTGTTCTGTTCTGTTCTTTCTTCTAGAGTTGGTTAAGTTGAACAGGGTAATAAATTTGCACTAAAAAACAAAGAAATAATTTGTTAGATGGATTTAAATTTATTCCTTAAAAGAACTAATGAAGTAATAGAAAAATACTGTCAATTGTCCAGCTAGTGAATCCCAAAAGAGAACTCCTGGGGCATTTTCTTCCCCAAAAGTAAAACTTTATTGAATACACTACATTGACACAGAAGAAGCAAAACCAGCACTGAGTTTCCTGTGAGAAAGCCCACATAGTTAAACTTGCTTTTTCCCTTTGGCCACCCTCTTCAGTTCATTGCATTATCCAATTACACCTGCTTCTTTTGTTATGAGAACATCCCACATTGTTCAAACTCCTGCACCATGTAATCTGGAGGGTGGCAGCAGGGTCTCACAATCTGCAGAATCTCGGCATTTCATTTTCACCCCTGATATTCCAACCACCCTTCTCCCAATTTTTGTCAAGCTGAGAGTGAAGAAGTAACTAGGTGAAAGAATGAATACTCTTGACAAATACTGTGCAGTAGTTAATAAGCATGAATGCTGTTGTGCACCACTTGTGCATAGAGAAAGCAGGCTACTATTCTGGGGTTGTATAGGGTAGAGACATCAATGGTAGTAGTTTTAAGATTAATGTTGTATCTATGAATAGAATCATCCTCATATTCTTGCAGGAGACATTATGGCATGATTCTAGCTTGAAATATAATGAATATGACAATAAACTCTACCAACAGTAACAAGAGATATGATGCATATGAGATTTAAAATGATAAAATGTTCTTATGCATTTTTCTTCACTGCTGACATGTACTCCACCTATCCTTGAATCAGCAATCCATCCATGAGTTAGCAGAAGTCTGTGGTTGATGTAACCACAGCAAATCCCTAATCTTCTTCTGTTCCTTTTAGATAGCCATTCCTATGACTTTGTTCTAAAGAAGGGATGACAAGACCTAACACAATTATACTCTGAGTTCTTGGATAGTGTTGAAATGCAGGGGAAATGCTATTTGAAACACCTGTCCTAGTCCTGACAACTTAAGTTATTCAATAATCCTGCATAATAAGTATATCCATACCCATAGTTGAGAATGGAAGGAACATTAAAGATAGAAAGACTTAAAAGGAAGGAAAAGATCAAAAGTAATATATGCCTCAACTGTCAAAGTGTCAGAGAAATCCTTATTACTTAGCACTAGAGTACACCTGTAGTAAAAGGGTTGAGAATTAGAGCCATTTGGCAATGAGCAATTCAATAATAGTATACAGGAGGTCCAAAAACTGGATATGCATGATGGATTTATAAAAGTAACCAGACCTTAAGAGCTTATAATGTAGCTACTATGAATAATCCTTTTTCCCTGTCTTTCTATCCTCAGGCAATGATGTCATTCAATTGCAAAGTTTTTTTATATTAACAGATTCTTTCACACTACATTTGCACTGCAGCTGGCAGCCAGATACTAATCTATTCAACAGCTTTGAAGTTGCCAAGCATCTATACTTATGAGAATATATACATATATTTACACAAACACAAATACATATATCCAAACATATATACATAAAGGTTCCCTTCAGACATATGTGCTAGTCATTCCCAACTCTAGGGGGTAGTGCTCATCTCTGTTCAAAGCTGAAGAGCCAGCATTGTCTGAAGACATCTTCATAGTCATGTGGCCGGCATGACTAAATGCCAAAGTTGAATGGAATGCTGTTACCTTCCCACCAAAGGGGTCCCTATTTTTCTACTTGCATTTTTTAGATGCTTTCAACTGCTAGGTTGGTAAAAACTGGGACAAGTAACAGGAACTCACCCCATTATGGGACATCAGGGATTCAAACCACTGAACTGCCAACCATTCAATCAACAAGTTCAGCGTCCTAGCCACTGAGCAATCATGTCCCCTCTACATACATACATATATACATAAATGGGGCTGAGAGGGTAAATCATTGATAGGCGGTAGTTTCTGCAGGTAATGTTATAGTAGGAACCTTTCAGGAAAGTGTTTCCACCAGGTTATGAGTCTTTATTTGGTTCTTTTATTTCTTTTTGTTTCTTTTATTTAGACTTTATCTCTTTTGCTCTAGATCTGCTTCATATTTGAGCATAATGTGGAATGACTGCACTTCAGCTCTGCAAAAGGTCTAGTGTGGGTGTCAGCTAAATTGGAAGGATTGATTCTTGGAGGAAAATGTTCTTATTATTGAGCTGGTGAACTGATGTCTAGGTTCATGGGACATTCACTGCAATTCATATCTGACATCCATCTTAGCTAAAGATTTGGATGCTGGTGAAGATAGGAAGAGAATGCCATTGGTTTATGGGGATTTGTTCCAAACGTTGAATGAATGTGGAGTAAATTTGACATACCCTTTAAAAGAAACTATTCGTCTGTCTGTCTGTCTAGCTAGCTAGCTATCATCTATTTCAATTTTCCTTCTTGAACATATTTTTTTTAATTGAAAAAGTTTTACAATACAAAAAAAATTTCCCTTTTTTGCCCCACCCCCACCCCACCTTCCCATCCCCCCCAACCTCACCCCAACCTCACCCCTTCCCTCCCCATCCCTCCCCTGACTTCCGCTACACATTTTTTAAAGAAAAACAGCAAAAATTTATAACAAAAAGAAAAGCAAAAACTATTATGTATTCAAATTCTAAATTGAGAAAAAAAAAGGGTTTTGGAGGAAGATAAAAGAAAGAAAGAAAAGAATTAAGGAAAAAAAAAAGGCCATAGATATTAATATTTATCTAAAATTAACAATATTATAGTAAGAAAAACACCCAAAAATAATAACCATTATAATATTTAAGCCAATTTAAAAAAAAAATTCCTTTCTATGAACCATTAGTATTAACATTACTAATCATATGCCAAACTCAATCCCCCATCTCATAAAACATAATATAACCTGCATATTCATATCAAATAATATCAAATAATTTGATCCCAACTACTCCCCTTAATTAAAAAAAAACAAAAAAACATAAAACATGCAATATAATATAATTATGCATATATTATTATAATCATACAATTACATCCAAAAAGAAATTTTTCTATTTCCATAATCCAAATTTCAATCTTCTCTTCATCTTGATTGAATTTAAATATTCTTTCTCCACATATATCCAATTCCAATAAGCTTTGCCTTCTATCTGCCCCCATCAGCGAAATAAAGCATTCCACATAAACCCCCCGTATGACTTTATATAGATAATATCCAACCACGAAAATATTCACTCCTCTAGGTAGAATCATTCAAACTAGCTTATTCTATTCCAACAAGAAGAAACCCAATGCAGCTCCTCCAAGCCTTGAAAAAAAACAAGAAAAAAGAAAATTCTAGAAACTGCATTCCCAGATGTTCTTTTAAAGCACTTTCAAATCCTGTCACCCTTTGTTGTTCGTTCCTTCTAGTTGTAAGATGTTTTCATTTCCATTCTTTTCTCCTAGATGGTAAATTCCAAGAAAAAAACTATAATAGGGTAATCACAGATCGCTGCTGCTATTGCAGCAATCTGTTAAATTTACTCAGGATGTTAAATCCAATTCAGGATAATACAATTTTTATTAGTCTCCAGCTCAGGATGAACTCTTTATAATCCATGAATCCAACTCAGTATAAACTTTGAAAATTTTATAACCTGTTTCCAAAACTTTCAATACTTTCTGATAACAGCTGTAACTGCTGAAGCAATTCACGACACTCAACAGTATATTCCACTTGAGTTTCCTCATTAACTTCTATTTCCTGTTGTTTAACATCACCACCCATTTCTTGAGGAGCGTTGGACCTCTGCTGCTGTTCGTCTCGGATTGTAATATTTTTTAAATCTTGCTCCAGCAGTTCAAGGTCCGGTGCTCCTGCTCTAGATTCACTGGGATGTTCAATTTTTCCATCTGAAAGGTCCATAATAGAATCCTCTGAAGAACCGCCTTGTACTCCTTCTTCTTTTAACATTCTTTGAATCTCTTCCTTCTGTTTACCTTTTGCAGACTATCTTTCTTGTTTCTTATTCTTAACATATTCTGGGGCTCCCTTAAAGATATTTTTATAAAAATGTTCCGCTTTTTCAATAGTATTCAAACAATATCTCACACCATGGTATCTAAAAATTATGCCAACTGGTAAGTCCCATCTGAATGGGATATTACTTCTCTTCAATTCCTTAGTCAAAAAAGCAAATTCTTTTCTGTCCTTTAAGACCTTCGGTGGTAACTCTTTAAAAATATTAATTTGTATACCTTCTACTTGCACTCTGGCAGAGTAGGACTTTTGTAAGATATCATCTATCAATCTTCTATCAGTAAAGTAAACAACAACGTCTCTGGGCAAATTCCTTTGTTTAGCTACTCGTGAGTTGACTCTGTAGACTTTCTCTATACAGCCAAGAATTATCTCATCTTCTAGCTTTAGTAATTCAGCAAAAACCTTTGCAGAAATTGCTCTTAAGTTTTCTCTCTTATTTTCTCTAATACCTCTTAATCTAATTGCTGATTCCATAGTTTTAATTTGAAGCATAATGATATCGTTCTGTATGTTCTGATTTCGAACCTCAGCTTCCACAAACTTTTCTTGTATTTCTTGTATCTGAGAGTCAAATTTACTGCTGATCTCAGTCACTTTCTCCTCCATTTCAACCACCACACTTGAAAGATCTGAGATTACTTTGATAATAGTTTGACTTAATTGGTCATACTTTCCAGAAACCAACTCCTCAAGATTCTTCTGTGAATTTTTTATTTTGTCAACAACGCTCGCTAAAGAACTTGTTATGAAATCTTTTAAGTCCCCCTCTGCCAATCCATGCAAATGAATCATTTCAGCTTTATCCTTCAGCTGGCTCATGGGGGAGCCCCCCCTTCCTTTAGTCATCTTTACTTTACTTTACTTTACTTTACTTTACTTTACTTTACTTTACTTTACTTTACTTTACTTTACTTTACTTTACTTTACTTTACTTTACTTTACTTTACTTTACTTTACTTTACTTTACTTTACTTTACTTTTAAAAAAGACCAAGAAGGTTCTTCTTACTTCTATTAAAAAAAAAAACAGAAAAAATCTATTTAAATCAACCTTTGTTTCTGTAATTCTTCTCGTTATAAATATGTTTCTTTTAAAATCTCTCAGCACAAAACACTGCTTTCACTTTCCGCTCTCATTTTTGAAGAAATCTATTTAGCTCAGCCTTTGTTCCTTTAAATTCTTTTTCTGTAACAGAATATTTGTTTCAAAGTCTTTCAGGACTGGACTCCGCTTCCATTTCCGCTCTCACTTTTCTTCAAACAGAGCCAGTCGCCATCTTAAAGGACTTTCACTTCTCTTCCTCTCCTTCCCCCTTCCCCTCCTTCCTCCTCCAGAAAATCAGTAGAAAAAATCCATACTTGCTTTAACTTATCTTCTTTCTTTTCCAGCTTGCTCCAATTATCACTTCAATTGTGGTGTTGCTCCCAGCGTCTGGCTCCGCTAATTAGCGGAGGACTCTCTCGGCGCGGAGCATACCCCGGGGGTATGGAGGGAGCCATCCCTCTGAGCCTTCCCCAGGACAAAGGAAAAATTCCTGGGGCAACTCAGGGGGGTTCAACCTCACCCCCAGAAGCTCTCCCTGCTCCTTCCGTTAAGGAGCAGGTCTTTCGAGCCGCCTGCTTATTGCACGGCGGCTCTAACGCGCCGAGAAGCCGGCAGGCATGAAAAGCCTGCCGCCCAACGAGGAAGGCGCCACCGGAAGTCCCCTTCTTGAACATATTATAGAGGTAGTTACCAAACATATAAAATCAAAAGAAAATAAACAAATGGAGATGTTACCATGTATGGATATTTTGCAGACATTTTCAAGCTGATATCCGTCAAAAATCCAATGCATCAATTTTGCATCCATTCCTAAGGCAAATTCTCATTTTCTAAGCAAAGTAATATAATTAATAATTCTTAGAAATAAATTCTTAAATAAATATTATTTCTTTAATAAGAAATAATTCTTAAATAAGTATTTAATAATTCCTAAATAAAGAAATAAAAAATTCTTTATCACGCACTACATTTATTTTCTTGGTTGATAATATCCTTGTGCCTTTTGGTATGAGTCAAGATGGAATCAGCCTTCCATCCTTCCAGAGGTGGGTTTCAGCAGGTTTTGATCAGTTCCGGAGAACCAGTAGTGGAAATTTTGAGTAGTTCTGAGAACTGGTAGTGAAAATTCTGATTGGCCCCGCCCCATCTATTCTCTGCCTCCCAAGTCCCAGCTGATCGGGAGGGAATGGAGATTTTGCAGTAACCTTCCCCTGCCATGCCCACCAAGCCACTCCCACCAAGCAATGCCATGCCCACCAAGCCACACTCACAGAACCGATATAAAAATTTTTGCTTCCAGGGTTAATAAAATGAGAACCCAGATTATTGGGAGCAGTATGCAAATAATGATTATATTGTAAACTGCCCAGAAAGTGCTAAAAAGCACTGAGATGGTATGTAAGCCTAAATGTTAAACGCTATTACTATTTCCAACATAGAATAGGAAATTTAGAAAAAGAAGAGAAGCAGTAGTGATTTTTGAATTATTGCCAAGGAAAGCACATGGACAGAACTTTCTTTGGTTTGACAAAAACTTATTTTAAATAATTTCAGAAGTCAGTATCAGTAATTTATCAGCATAGCATCCCAATTTTTTTGCTGCAGATTGTTTGACCATATAGAAAAACAGTTCCAACACTGAGTCATTAGTTAGATTTTTAAAAAAATATCTGGGATTTATAATTTAATTTGTAGAAGATGCAATTAAAGGATATGAGCCAGTGGGATCCTTTTTAAAAGAAGAAAAGAGCTTCCTTTTGGATACAGGGAACTTTTGGTGAAATGAAAATATTTTGCTATTGCTTCGTTCCTGCATTCTCAATTTCATTCTTTTCTAACCTAAAAAGGTAAAGGTAAAGGTTCCCCTTGCATATATGTGCTAGTCGTTCCTGACTCTAGAAGGTGGTGCTCATCTCTGTTTCAAAGCTAAAGTGCCAGTGCTGTCTGAAGATGTCTCCATGGTCATGTGGCCGGCATGACTAAACACCAAAGGTGCATGGAACACTGTTACCTTCCTACCGAAGTGGTCCCTATTTTTCTACTTGCATTTTTATGTGGTTTCAAACTGTTAGGTTGGCAGAAGCTGGGACAAGTAACAGGACCTCACTCCGTTACACAGCATTAGAACCATCGAACTGCTGACCTTTCTGATCGACAAGCTTAGCATCTTAGCCACTGAGCCACCATGTCCCCACTTTTCTAACCTAGTATATTCCATATATTTTGAGATTTTCCCCCCCAATAAATACTTTGAGTACCCAAGATTTTGGTGAGCATGTTTCCTGGAGAATCTGAAACTGCATTCTAATTGCATCTGGATAGGTATATTGGTGTCTGTTGCAGAATATGATGTCAAAATAATGACATCATCATGCAGCTGCTACCATGAGTGAGATCAGATACCAGTACATAAATCTGGATAGTTGCATGATGACACTGACACACATTTTTGTCATTTGTCCCTCCTTTGGTGATTCCCTGAGGACCAAGATGGGATAAATATTTTTTTTTTAAATTAGATTTATATGCCGCCGTTCTCCAGAGACTCAGGGCAGCTTACAATGCATTGAGCAATTGAGGAAGTCTTTACTATTAAAATGAATGTTTGGTATTGTCAGAGTTTGTTGCAGAAATCCCATCCAGGAAGCACACACAGGTAACTGATTTAGCAGGATTCATTTACTTCTCTTTATATATAATAGAACCAGGGGTGTGTTCTACTTACCTTTACTACCTTTTCACAATGGGAGAGCATGCATGTGCTTCTGCGCATGCGCAGATCATCCATGATGATGTCTGGGCAGGTAGGCGGAGCCTCCCACCACTTTTACTACCGGTTCACAAAAACCAGACCGAACCGAGAGCAACCCACCACTGAATAGAACACATGAAATAATATATGCAATACCAAGAGTGGTTCTTCCAATGTGGTAGAGAGTTACAGGCAGAGGGGAAACAGTTTCAGTTTTGATTCAGAGTTTCAGACAGACTAGTTTGCAGCTTCAGAGCTCAGAGCTTAGTACAGATCTACCCCCAGGCTCCTTCCAGTTTCAGTTTCCAAACAGTCCTGATTGGCTAACTCTAGTTGCTATGCCCATTATTGGCTGACCTTGTTACCATGCTCTATTCCAGTTCATGAATATTCTGACAAGTATGCCTAGAAGGAATGTATCCAGTGGTGGGATTCAAGTAATTTAACAACCGGTTCTCTGCCCTAATGATTTCTTCCAGCAACCAGTTTGCCAAACTGCTCAGAAAGTTAACAACCGGTTCTCCCGAAGTGGTGCGAACTGGCTGAATTCCACCACTGAACGTATCCATTACTCTGCTTCTTTTTAGATGGATACAGTGACGATCATCTAATTTTTCAAAACGGTGGAAGGTGAGTTTGATTCCAACAATAAAACCTGGACTCTGTGCCTATGAACACTGATAAGTTTCCCTTTGGACTTTTATCCTTTATTGTGGCACTCTATTCAGATGATGTTGGCTTATTTACATTGCTTTTGGACTGATGATGTGGCTGGTAAACCTCAGTGACTGATGCAGTTCAGTTCCTTTTCTTTAACAATAATGAGTAGCTGTGTACCAGCATGAGAGTGTTTCTGGCAGAAAAAAGAAGCTGTATATTTCCAAGCACATAAAGTGCCCAGCACATAAAGTATCTGATCAAGTACAATAGATTGCAGGAAGACATAATAGCTATGGCCTTTATTCAAGTTTCAAGTACTTTCATATCACTTGGGCTGGGGGGGAAGGTTAGAAAGGAGCAGGCCTTTCCATAAATATTTGCTCAAGTATTAGTGGGGTTGTCCATGTCAGACTTGGTTTATGCAAAAATACTCAGAAGAAAGTGTGAATGCATCTAGATTTAGTCTTTTTGTAGTTTTATTTTATCTAGGTATTCTTAGCCTCACATATATTGAGTGCAAATTGAAGAGGTCGATGAGAGAGAGGAAAAATCAAATTGACCTTGGTGGGATTTTGATCACACAGATTTAAAAGTCTGCCAAAGGAGACAAAGGAGAAGCTCATAGAAGTAAGCATGAGCAATAGCAACGATTATGTAGTGATTCTTTATGCCACTGTCTATTTGGAGTAAGTTTTACCTGTTGATTATCACTAGTTCTTTGCTCTCATGCAAAGTATGATTAGTAGGGCATTAATTTTATGTAACAAGACTGCAGAAAGTAGAAAGACACATTTTGAAATGCTCAAGCTGTAAAATCAGACTGTTACTGATCAAGAGGACAATTTAATGCTTCAAAAGTTGGAAGCACTTGGCAAGAGAAATTATTTTAATAACGATTTCATCAAATACGGTCATTATGAAAAAGCTGCTAAAATGCTTGACAGCATCTTTGTTCAATATCCCATCTCTTACAAACTAGAAGGGTTTTTCTTTTTGCTTTTCTTTTTCTTTTTTTTTTTGCAGAAGAAATCCAAATTAAGGAAAGGTTGGAGATTTTGATGAAACAAGTTAGGGATTTAAAAGAAAAAAGTTTAGAACCAGCTTAGAGCAGAAATGTGAGATTCTCCTCCACAAGATTTTGACACTTTTGGAATGCCTATTTGACAATCTAGTGTGCCTTGCACATGTGTAAGTGGGTTCTACTTACCCTTACTATCAGTTTGCAATGGGGCTGCGTGTGTGCATGCACATGCACAGAAGCTTCTGCGCATGCGCAGAAACTTCCTGATGACATCCGGGTCAGTGGGCGGAGTCTCCTGCCAGTTTTACTATTCTTGCAAACTGGTCCGAACCGGGGTCAACCCACTACTGGTGCCTTGTCACCATAATTTTCCAAACTGAATGAAAGGCAAGGTGGACATAGGATCCTGGGCTATTACAAGCATGATTAGACTGCTTAACTAGCACATTTCTAGAGTTGACAGGTTAAGTGATTACGAATCCTGGATTAAGTCTATGATTAAGGTAGGGTGAAAATAGACCATATGGAGAATATGTCATTTGGGAATATAACTTTGTGCAAAATTCATCCTTCCATAGTCCTAAAGTTTCAAACTATTTTTCATGAGGAATGCGTTAAATCCTACTAAAACAAAAAGTGCATAGCCAACCCCAATCAATGAACCCTTCCACATTTTGCTTCCCTGTCTCTTTTGGAGAAAGCCTTAATAATTAATTAAGATATTGAGTTTTAATCAGCCAGATTTGGATGAAGACATGATGATGGTTCTCTTGTTAGCTAATTACAATACATCTGGTTGTTTTGCTGGAGCATCCTCTATGTCATTGGGCATTGGGAATGGCAACTGATCATAAAATACCACTTTACATAATATTTTGCTTATTCTACCCTGTTTCTCCTAAAATAAGACATCCCCTGATAATAAGCCCAATCAGACTTTTGAGCGCATGAACTAAAATAACCCTCCTGAAAATAACCCCTCCCCAAAAATATTTAAACACATACCCAGCTGGTCCCCACTATTTCCTGTGGTTTCCTCCATGCACCCCAAAATAATAATCCCTCCCTGAAAATAAGGCCAAGAGCTTATTTCAGGGTTCAAAAAAATATAAGACAGGGTCTTAGTTTCGGGGAAACACAGTATAGAAATTGGATGAAGATGTGTTTGCCTTGTGGACTTCTGCTTTGTATACCTAGAGCTATGGACACAATGCTCTCATTTGGACTGAATGAGACAAATGAATTTGGAATCTAAACTGAATATTCAGAACATGTTGGGTATTTTGACTTCAGCCGGTTTCTAAAGGTAAAGGTTCTGTTTTATATTATATAAACTGAATCCCTCTCCTTTTAGGAGTCAACATGGCCAAACTGGTGTGGACAATAGCAGTGCCGACATAGTTTCCTATCTACTGTAGAAATGTATTTCATTCCTTCTTCAACATTTTAATGATGCAAACATACTTAAAATAAACTCCCAGACACGTTGTTACATTTAGCTTATAAAAGAATGAGGTCTCTATTGTTGGAAAAAATATCCTTCTGGGTTCAGTTCCAAGTGGGGAGGAAGACACTGGAAACATGGTGGCTGTTTGGAAAGATGGTTTTAATGGTGGACAGGATCACATGGATTCCTGAGCTCCTGAGTTCCTGAGCAGAAAAGGGCTGAGATCCTGAAAGTGTCTTGATTTAATGCCCTCTCTGGGCCCCACCCTAGAGTTTCTTGTTCCTGTGTAACAAATGCACTCTCATTGATGATCAGACTCCCAGGGACAGGGGTCTTAGCTAACTTTGTAGGCTGTCTGTTTCCCAAGTGCCATAGGATGAGTTTTTGTTGCTAGATGAGTCCTATTATGTCTTGGAGGCCATGTCTTTTGTGTTGCAGATGAGCTGGCTCAGGCCTTAATGGTCCATTGACAAAGTGCGGGGGGGGGGGAGCTGAGCTTCTGCCTATCTTTTAGGGGAAATATTCTGCCCTTTTAATATTTCCTAAAATATTTCATTTTTCTAGGAGAGGGGTAGTTGCTAACTTCCTACACAATTTTTATACCAACTTTCATAGTCTCTATATTGTCTACGGGAAATCATTATTCCTTAGCAAGGGAGTTATAAAATGAAAGAATGAATAGATGAGAAACAGGGCAACATCATTTTCTTACATAAAAAAGCATGAGAAGAAATGATTTAGATTTCTCCACCTTTCTCATTGAAGGCTTCTTAGTACTGACTGCAGCCTCCACACTGGCATTGACAGTCAGATTCTTGTACACTAAACCCTTTAGCCAGAGTGCTTTTCCTACATGTTTTATGCACAATGGAGCACATGAATTTATATACTGAAACACTTTTAGAAACTAAATTATGCATCATGCAAAGAAAATAAATAATAATAAAGGAAAAAACTTCTTCGATTCTTGTTCATAGAAGTCAAAAATCCTGTGATATGAATGGTGGGAGATTGGAGGCAGATGTAAGGTGATCTCTTCTTTTCAGACATTACCTAGTTAATCTGTAGAGTTTGCAAGATGGAGTCATAACCACTAACTAAAGGATACAAGGACACAAGACAAATTCATGGAGGATAAAAATCAGACACTATAGCCTCAGGAGTAAAATGCTCTGAAGTCTGCTACCAGTTCGCTTCGCATGCGCATGCATTACTGCAGATGCTAAGAAGCCTTTTCTGAGTCTGCAATGGTAAGTAGAATAACGAGGAAGGGAACAGCTGTGCTGCGTGATTTAGATTTGCTAAAAAGCAGGATTTCCTGCTTTCAAGCAAATTTAAATTGCGTGGCATAGCTGATTGTCACATAGCTGATCATTGGAATTTTTTTTTTCACTGTTTTTAGCATTTTTTACTGCCGGTTCTGGTAAGCCATTAGTAAAAAAGTGCTTAAAAAGTAAAAAAGAAAAAAAAGTTCCAACAATCAGCTGTGTAACAATCAGCTGTGCCGCGCGATTTTCAGAACATTTTTTTTACTTCTTTTTAAACATTTTTTACTACCAGTTCAGGCGAATCGGCCCAAATTGGTAGCATTTCACCCCTGAATAGCCTTCCAAATGTAGGAAGAAAAGAGGTGAATAATTTAGCTTTTGGTGCAAATTGCAACGAATCTGTAGCATCAGAGAGGAAAGAGTTGATACATTGCTCCTGTATCAGCTAATACTGAGAAATAAAGTCCATTGCTTCTATATACTGAGCCCAAAGCTATGGATTTGTCCAAACGCAATGGCTGTTGACTTTTATGTCCTGCAACAGCTAGTGATAACTTCTAAAGCTAGAGACTTTTTTTTTACAGATAATGCTAAATCAGAAATTTAAAGAAAACAAAACAACAGAAAAAAAATCAAGTAATTTTATGTTCACAGCCAAAGGTGCCTGCCTATTGTATTTCTCAGTTTATACCACTCAACCTTTACTGACGTGAATGAATGTCATAAAATTTATTTATGTGTTCCTTATGGTTTTCTCTCTCCCTCTCTTTTTAATGGAAATCAGAACATTGTCATCCCTTTTCTGTGAAGAAACAAGGGATAAAAGGCAAAGTATAAAATTGGGAATAACATTAAAAAAAAAGAAATTATAATTAATGTGTACAAGGTGAAAAATGCAAATATTTCTTGAGTTTTGCAGAGGAAGGCTTTTTAAAAACCCACAGTAATCCACTGAGTTTTCATTAAGGAACCAACAGCAATATAACAATTCAGCAGTTATTTAATATATATCTAAAAATACGTTTATACATCTGTTTTGCTTCCAATTAGAACATCTATTTCTTGACTTGATTTCTTCAGAAAGGACAGAAGAAAGTTAAAATGTCAGTGGAAAAGTACTGATTTTGAAAGTCGGAATGTTGCAGTGGTACTTTGCCAATGATGGATTTTCTTCAGAATAATTCCAAAATTAGGATTTACTCATGAGAAATCCAATTCACGATTTCAAACACTATCCGTGTTTAGCAGACTCTCTAGTCTACTTCCAATAATTGGAAATGTGACAGATTCATATGTCACCTGAATTGTTTTCCAAGAAAACTAAACAAGACAATGCATTATATTTATTTCGTGCAAACTGCAAATAAATATATAAATCAAAATCCACAAACTCTTGACCATTTCTATCATCCTCTCAACCTCACTTGGAAGGAATAATCACTGAGATTCTTCTCTCTTTTTTTGGTCACAGTGAAATATTTTCCAGATATACCGTATACCAGAGGTGGTATTCAGCAGGTTCTGGCCAGTTCTTGAGAATCGGTAGTGGAAATTTTGGGTAGTTCAGAGAACCAGTAAATACCACATCTGACTGGCCCCTCCCATATCTATTCTCTGCCTCTGGAATCCCAACTGTTCAGGACAAAATGGGGATTTTGCAGTAACCTTTGCTGGAGTGGGGGCAGAGGAATGGAAATTTTACCGCATCCTTCCAATGGAGTGGGGTGAGAATGGAGGTTTTACAGTATCCTTCCCCTGCCATGCCCCCCAAGCCACACCCACCAAGCCACGGCCACACAAATTTTTTGAATCCTACCACTGGGGTAGATCCTCTTTTACAAGATTTGCAAGGTAAGTAACCCAAGATGAGTTTGGAATATTTAAAATTTGGTTGTCTTTAACTGACCTGTCTTTAAAAGAAAACCCAAGCTGTGGGCTTTTATTACATTGGGTAAATATGTCTGTTTGTATTCAACCTGACCTAATTTCAAAATAGCTGAAGGAATTTTCCTCAAATATTTTAGAAATATTCACATTGGAAGGGTAATCAGGCATGAACACTTGCAGAGCGAAAGAGAAAGTATACTACATTTTAAAAATATGCCATGAAACTGGAGAACTGTAATACTGTATAGCAATTGTTGGAGAGGTTAAATTTAACTTTGTTATCAGTGAAAGCTGTCATGTTACAAAGAAACTCTGCAAAAAAAAAAAAAAAAAAAAAAGACAGGATTTTCCTCGTTAACCACAGTTTGAAGAAAGAACAATCTTTCTTACAAGAAGAGAAGATTGGGTTTTTTTTTTAAATTCCCAGAATTTTAGCCTGTAAAAAAAGGGGATTTTGAAAAATTATTTTGGGGGGAAAAAAAGCATTCTGGAAAAATTCTCAGGGATAAATAGCTATTGAATTTATTCAGGAGTAATGTGTCAAGATATATGTGTAAATATTCTATGCAAGCAACTCTCTACTCATCTGTAGCTTTCCCAGTTCCGACATTTTAAGTAAATGAAAAAGTGAAACCCTCCCAATGAACTTAAACTTAGGCCACAGAGGTTTCAGGAGGATAGAAAACATATAACTGAAAGCACACAATCAGCAGTTGTGCCCTTTACTACCTTTAACAACAACTTAAGCTCAAAAGGACTATCAGAAGAAATATGAAAAAAATTCTCAAGCAACTTGAGAGTAAAATAGAAAAAAAGGTTTTTTTGCAAAGAATAATCTGACACACTCCCTCTGTCTCTGTCTCTGTATCTCTTTCTCTCTGTCTCTCTCAGTCTCTCTCTCTCTCTCTCTCTCTCTCTCCCTCTCCCTCTTTCTCTGTCTCTCTCTCTCTCTCTCAGCCTCTCTGTCTCTCTGTCTCTCTCTCTCTCTTTCTCAGTCTCTCTGTCTCTCTGTCTCTCTCTGTGTGTCTCTCTGTCTGTCTCTGTCGCTCTCTCTGTCTTTCAATAACCAGTTGGGAGAGAAAAAGCACATTGAGCGGGTTTCATCTGGTTTCCCCTAGAACCATTTATTCTAAATCCACATGTTCAGAACAGCTGCCCAATTTGAAGTCTGCCTTTCAAACATCATGGGCAATGACAAAGATGAGAGAGATGATGGGAGGAAATAAACAAATTTGATTGTGGGATGTGATCTTTCAGTGCATAATTTATTGATAGTCTCAGATCTTCCTGGGCAATACATGTTCCAATGTTCTTCAGTGTATTTTAGGTCAAGACTTATGTATAAGAGACCTTGAAAATCAATATTTACTATTATATGCCTCTTGTATGTATTGGTCCACAATCTGTTTTTCCAGTGAAATCTGTGTGTCTCTATAATTTTGTCTGTAACAAACTTTTTCTCAGATTCAGAATTTTTTAAACAAAATCCGTAATATCCTTTTTTATTTAAAAACAATTTAGCTCTAGTGTACGTTTTTACTCAACTTTCGTAAATACATTTTTTATGTAACTTTCCCAAAGGGCCCCTCATTTTTGCAAACTTTTCTGCCATCTGGGCTGCAACAGAAGCCATTTCTGCAGATTATGGTATTTTACTGTAAAAGAAGCGGGTGATGGATTTCTTTTACATGTCTAGCAATGAAGTAAACACCCATAAATAACATAACTTTGTTCAGTTCTCCCTGATGTAATTCTTTTCCCAAGAAATGCATATTTTAATTCAGCATTTAAACCATGCATTCAGCATTTTGTGTAGTTTAGGGGTTTTTTAAAAAAGCAAAATTATCAAAACGTACCCCCTACCCCTTTTAAAAAGTACAGCTTGGCTTTTCAATCAGATGTACCCAATTAGCAGATGATACATTCATCAATTTCTCTGATGTTTTCAAACACATTTTCCAATGCACACAATATTAATATAAATATTCAGTATGGATGTGTGGTGCTGACTGCCGCAAATTTCCTTTTCTAAATTTCTCCCAGGAGGTTTGCATTACCCCAAATTCTTAATCTGATGCTAGGAGTTATTCCCTTTGCCACTGCTTTCAGAATTAATTGTTCTCCTACTTTGTTCACAACTTTCCCTAATTTTTCAGGGTGCATTGATAGATAATATGCCATCAAAGATAAATTAATATAATGACATCACCAGTGATTATTATTATTATTATTATTATTATTATTATTATTATTATTATTATTATTTCTGTGAAAAGTGATTTCTATCTCCTCCTATCCTTCCTTCATTTAGGGAAGGGAAAAAAATCAGTGAAACTAATTCTACAAAGAGCTGATAGCTAGGAACGTGTAGAACTATACACTCTCTCTCCCTCCCTCCCTCCCTCCAGTGGCGAAATCCTTTTTTTTTTTTACTATCGGTTCTGTGGGCATGGCTTGGTGGTTGTGGTGTGGTTGGTGGATGTGGCTTGGTGGGCATGGCAGGGGAAGGATACTGCAAAATCTCTATTCCCACGTCACTTCAGGGGAAGGTGGTATTTGCTGGTTCTCCAAACTGCTCAAAATTTCCGCTACTGGTTCTCCAGAACTGGTCAGAACCTGCTGGATTTCACTCCTGCCTCTCTCCCTCCCCCCTCTCTCTCTGACACACACACACACACACACACACACACACACACACACACACACAGAGGTCCTTTGGAGCACAGAGGAGCACCAACGCCCGTGTCTGCAACTATTTAAAGTAGCTGCATCTTTTACCAGGGTTATGCAATTGCCATTTGCAGCTGTTTGCTTCTGGGAGTTACTCTTACTGGTACATTCAGATACCAACATACTCAGATGCACCGTTTTGTTCTTAAATTCACTGCTGCACATTCTTAGTGATTTTTTTTCATCCAACCTGCAATCCTTTTTATAAATCACTTATCTCTTTATAATTGACTTCCTGATCTCGAAATAATAGTGTGGTGATGATAGTATGAACCAATGCCATCCCATAGGTTTTCACTGAAGTGTAGGGAACTGGGTAAGCTGCTGATTCTTGATTACCTCTTAATGTTGAGTGGGTTCTTCAAAAACAGAATCACAGAAAAACAGAATCATTGAACAATAGATTGGAAAAGACCTTGGAGGTCTTCTTGTGCAAACCTCTGATTGGGGAGGAATTCTCAAACTAATATTTGCTTGAAAACCTCCAGCAACCATGGATTCATGGAGTATGAATAACTGCAGGAGGCAGATTTTCAGAGTCAGAAAATTCATTCTCCTTTTTTTTATTGCTTTTAAAGTAACGATTAAAAATACAGAAAACAAAACACACACACGCATACAATATACCAATATCTATCTATCTATCTATCTATCTATCTATCTATCTATCTATCTATCTATCTATCTATCATCTATCTATCTATCATCTATCTATCTATCTATCTATCTATCTATCTATCTATCTATCTATCTATCTATCTATCTATATCGGGTTACTAATATAATCCTTTGGGCCAAAATCTAAGTGTTACATTGCAAAAGGCTGAGTAATCACTTGTTGTTTAGCATTCAGTTGTACTTACTACCAAGTACATGAAGCAGCACTGAATTCTTTTGATCTTCAGATTTTGACATTCAAGTTTTGTAGCAGATTGAATTAATACAGGGTGGGGACTCTCAGCAGGGACTCTCTCAAGGCAACAGCTACTTGATTTTATGGTCAAGTTGGATGTGGAGTTTTCCATATTTGTGGTCCTGAACAATAACTTGCATTCTTTGGGCTTCAAAGTGGAGATAGTGTCAGATTATTCATGAACTGGCAGAGACAAGGTAACAAGGTCAGCCAATGAATAGGCATAGCAACTAAATCAGCCAATTGGGATTTGAGACAGACTGGAGTCAGGACATTTCTTAGTCTGCAGCTTTTGAGCCTGGGCAGAGAATTGAAACTGAAATTAAGCAGTCTGCGCATGCTTATCTGCTCTGCTGAAATGAAACTAACTGTTCTCTCCTGTCTTGTGGTCTGCCTGTAACTTCTACCACATTGAAAGAACTCTGCTATTGGTATTGTAAAATTTATTTCATCTATTATTATGTATATAAAGAAATTAATGAATCCTGCTGAATCAGTTTATCTTTGTGTTCTTCTGGATTTAATTTCTGCAACAAACTCTGATAGATAGCATGGAAATCATGGACTTGATCCAGGTTACTGGTAACTTCTCTTACACAGAGAGATGTTGGCACCGAATATAAATCCTTCAATTTTCTACCATTCAGTTACAAGGGAAGAAGCTTCTTGGATGAGAACCAAAACTTCTTCAAGAAAAACAAAGAAAATCCAGTTGCCTCTTGAAAAAGCATATTTGGGACTCTCTCACATTGAGTGTCTCAATGTGCCCTCTCTAAAGCAGGGGTGAAATCCAGCAGGTTCTGACAGGTTCTGGAGAACCGGTAGCAGAAAATATGAACAATTCAGAGAACTGGAAGCAGAAATTTTGAATAGTTCGGAGAACCAGCAAATACCACCTCTGGCTGGCCCCCAAATGAGGTGGAAATGGAGATTTTGCAATATCCTTCCCCAAGGAGTAGGGAGGGAATGGGCATTTTGCAGTATCCTTCCCCTGCCATGCCCACCAAGCCATGCCCACTAAGCCACACCATGCCAAAGCCATGTCCACAGAACCGGTAGTAAAAAAAATTGGATTTCACCACTGCTCTAAAGTAAATGTCAAAATAAAATTGTAGCTGTGATGCTGTTTTCACACCAAGCAATCAAAAGCCACCCATCTGCCCATCTCAAAAAGACACAAAGGCTGAGAATTTTGGATAAATATAAAATAATTTCAGTATAAAATTGTTACAATTACAAGTTAGCTGTGTCCGAGATATTATGAGCAGCTAGTAACTCCCTGTTAGTATTAAACATATAAACCTCAAAACAAAAACAAAAACCAAAAAAAAAAAAATAGTAGGTTTTCAAAAGCTTCACATACTGACTACAGAAGTTTTATAGCCTGTTCAGTTCAGTTAGAAATTGTATGAATGATACACAAGCTCATTTTAATAAGCTGTTGGTCTGTGTTATCTAGACACAAAATGATCCATGAACAAGATAAATAGCAGTTTGTTTGTTTTCTTTTTAACTTTTCCAGGGATGTTTATTTTGTAACTTACCGTTTTTATTGTGCCACCAAACATGGCATTCCAAATGCTTTACATAGTAAAACTAATCAAACCCATAGAAAGTAAAACTAACATCAAACAGTCTTGACATCAAATTCAATAAACAGGAAAAGCTACTTCCAAGAATTGTCATCTCAACTTGAATGCAAAAAGCCACATTATTGGACAGAAAACTTTAGTAACGCATCATGCTGAGTGTATGTTGCAAATAAGAAAATTACTTCCCATTCCTCTTTTCTTTTTTTAAATGTCTGCAAATTCTTGGGTCTTGAGAAAATTGACTGGTATCTAATCAATACCAACTCTTTAACACAAAACAGAGAAGAAAAGCAACTCTTTTACACTTCTTATGTAGAGTAAGTAGAGTAAACTGAACCATGACAGAATGAGATTTGTAAGAAAAATGAGGGAGGGAGGAATATATGTGTCTGAATTTCCTGGAATCAAAGAAGCAAAACAGAAAAAAAAAATTCTGCAAACTTTATCAAATAGTCTATGAGGAGGAATGATTGGAATTATCTCAATTTTCATCTGAAATGAAATGTAATATTGTATTTTTCAGACTATAAGATGCACCTTTTTTCCTCTAAAAGGGGGTGAAAATTTTGATGCATCTTATACACCTAATGTAGCCCCCCCCCACCCACTGCCTCCCAGCAATTTACTTCCTTGCAGCAAGCAGCAAGAAGAAACAGTCCATTTCAGCTTCAGCACAGCCTAATTAGCACAGATTGATTGTCCGTTGGATTGGCCTTCTGACTCTCAGCTGTTTCAGGCTGCAGGGATTGCTATTGCCTGTTGCTGCACAGGCCTCTGCTGTTTGCTGCAAGGAGGTAAATTGCTGGGAGCAGATTTTTTTTTCTTGTGCTAATCAAGCTATGCTGAAAACGAAAATGAAAGAAAAGCAAACTGTTTGCTGCAATGAGGCAAAATTGCTGGGAGGCAAAGGCAGATTTCTTTTTCTTGTTTTCCTCACCAAAAAAGGTAGGTGCATCTTATAGTCCAGAGCATCTTATACTCTGAAAAATACGGTAGCTCTTTGACATATTCTTGACTGGTATAAGATATAGAGGAACTTTATTTTCTAAAATGACATGAAACAATCCCTCTCTTCTTCCATTTGCTTACAGACAGCTTCATATATCCTGTTTGCCCCAAAATAAGACATCCCCTGATAATAAGACCCATTGGGCTTTTGAGCGCATGGTAATAAGACCAAGCACGTATTTCAGGGTTCAAAAAAATATAAGACAGGGTCTTATTTTCCAGAAAACATGGTAGCTACTGTACTTTATATACACTATTTGGGAATATTAAAGCTTTCTAGGACATCGAAAGCCCAAACATATCTTATGCTGATTTCCTCATCATTATAATATTTTTTTAAAATAAGTAAACAAGGTTGTACTATCCCAAAAGAGTGAGAATTGTTTTATTCAAACAGCAACGTCTTTTAGCAAAATCTATTTTTTCAAATAAACAAATATAAGTTAAATGCAGAGAGAGGGGCGGGAGAGAGAGAGAAGTGACAAGTATTGGAACTATTTAACTGAAAGAATAGATTGCATACATTGTATTACAAGCATTTTATTAAGATAGAATGTTTGGAGTAATTTCACGAAGTCTGGGTTTTGAAGTTTATGTAACCATATTGAATATTTCTGTAGAAGCTGCATTCGCAGCTGTGCTTGTCAGCAAATTTTCCATATATCTGTTTTATGCTACTATTTAGGGGTTTCCACATTAAAATATTAATGAGATCTACATGGAAAGGTGCTAAAATGTACCAATTTTTAGACATCATCTTGGCTCCATCAGCATGCTGAACTCTTTTTTTCTATTCCCATAAATATTATTCAAGTAATGCCTTTAAAATTAGTTGCATGAAAATGCATTGTGAGGCCAAGGGGAATAAACTGTGCTCACATTTCCTTTTAACTCAGATCTTTGGGATACTTACACTGTCACTCATTATTTCATTGCATGATTTCTTCTTCTACAAGTCTCCATTCTTTATTTGAGATACAATTTCAGCTTAGTTGACACATCCAGAGAGATGGAATAGAAAACCCACAATGGAATTATCGAAAGCCTTAAAACAAATGGAAGCTATTTTTATTTATTTATGACAAAAGGTTTTAACCTATCACTGCCACCATCACTTTCACAAACCCACAGGTTTAGCACAAATATTTTCCATTGTATGAACCTCAGCATTAATCTCAGTTTTTGAACATGTTCAACATTTCTCTCCCCACATTTACAATGACTGACCTGATTAGGGTAAACTATTATACCAGATGTCATAAAGATCACATTACTATTTTTTAATATAGCTTCTTATATTTTATTTCTTTTTAGAAGGAAATGGTAATTTAGGTAGCTCTTCATTTAAGCTTTAATTTAAGAATTTAAGTTTCAAGGAATTGTTGAGTGACATGCTACTGAATTACAGAATGTAAGGTACTGTTTTAGTCACATTGATATTAATTTTTCTTTATATTATTTAGTGTCAGATAAATGCCTGAGCAAATTGTTTGGCGGGAAAGCAGTGTCAATATCATGTGAGACAAATCTACACAGCAATAGTTTTCAGGCCAATCTATTTAAAATGAGGAGCTCAGAAGCGAAGGGAAACACAAAACTAACAAATAAGTCACAAAAGAGAATTATTTCCTAACGGTGATTGTACTGGTGGTATAATGATTAAAGCACTGGTGGGAAAAATGATAAAGATTTAAAAACATGAAAACTTTATATGGATTCTAGAGGTTCATTCGTGTGTCTGTAAGAGAGAGAAAAAAGGAGGGAGATGAGGAGAGATTTTATACAGAGGTGGTATTCAGCTAGTTCTGACCAGTTCTGGCAAACCAGTAGTGGAAATTTTGAGTCGTTCGGAAAACCGGCAAATACCACCTCTGGGTGACCCCACCCCGATCAATTCACTGCCTCCCGAGTCCCAACTGAGCAGCTGGATCTTCCTTTGTTGGCCTGTACAGGAAAATGGAGCTGGAAAGCAGGTTAGTGGGGTGGGGAGGGAATGGAGATTTTACAGTATCCTTCCCCTGGAATGGGGTGGGAATGGAGATTTTACAGTATCCTTCCCCCTCCATGCCCACCAAGCCACGCCCACAGAACCAGTAGTAAAAAGTTTTGAATCCCACCACTTATTTTATACTTTTTAAAATCCTGTTATGACATTTCAATTACATCCAAGACAAATTAACATCTCTGACATATCGTAACTGCTTAATGGTAGATAACATAAATATTTATACATCTAAAAGATTAAGAATCTTCAAATCCGAATCTCACCAGCAATAAATGTGCAACATATCTGTCTGTCTGTCTGTCTGTCTGTCTGTCTGTCTGTCTATCTATCTATCTATCTATCTACCTACCTACCTACCTACCTACCTACCTACCTACCTACCTACCTACCTACCTAT